>CM059428.1:485000-570000 GCA_030390025.1 Squalus acanthias | reverse complement strand
ATGTTCCCTCTAATTTGCGGTCTAAGTGCGCGGTCCCTTTAACTGTGCTGCGCGGCCGCGCAGGCACGGTATCTTTACCAGCGGTAACAGCTGGTGAGCGGCCTGTTGCGGGACCTCCCGATCGGTGCGCGGCCGCGTTGTTCTCTGGCATCTTGTCCTTCCAGTCTTTCTATGGCTGATTTAGGAGAGATGAGAATCGGAATGAGCCAGATGTTTAGTCGTAAACACATGACATGACCTTACAGGGCAGTTATTTTTTAGCTTGCTGGATCTTTATCACAGCTCAAGAGTGGTTGACAGTTTGACAAAACCTAATCATGTTTGGATGTCTTTAAGGGGAAACTAGATAAACACATGAGGAAGAAAGGAATAGAAGGATATGTTGATAGGGTGAGATGAAGTAGGTGGGAAGAGGCTCGTGTGGAGCATAAACACCGGCACAGACCAGTTGGGCCGAATGGCCCGTTTCTGTGCTGTCCATTCTGCGTAATGCTGATTTTCACAGAACTCCAGTTCAGGGAAACGGATTGGAATCACAGCTCTGGCACTGCAGGGTACTGAGAGATGCATCAACAGCACACCAGCCGATTGTTTTGTGGGAATGTGAGGTTTGGTCATTCAGCACCACTTACATCAGCATTTTTTTTTGGTTCCAGAGATGTCCAGATTCCAAGACAGACTGGAGAACATTGCTCCGACTGCCAAGGTATTCTGCCAGAAATCAGGGGCTTGGAACGGAGCCTTCGTCTAGTCCATTTCTTACAAGGGACAGCATATACCTCACTTCCAATTAGTTGCTTTAAAATTTAAATATTATTCACTTTTTTCTTTTTTATCTGCCCTAATTTCTCCTTATGTGGCTCAGTGTCAAATTTTCTGTCTTATAACATTCCTGTGCAGCGCCTTGGGACATTTTACTATGTTAAAGGCGCTATATAAATACAAGTTGTTGTTATGTTCTCCTCCCATAGAGTATCCTCGCTTATTGACATCTTTATAAGGGTGGCAGCATTACTTTGTATATGTTGTCAGCCGTGGCTCAGTGGGCAGCACCCTCGCACTCTGAGTCAGAAGGTTGTAGGTTCAAGTCCCACTCCAGAGACTTGAGCACAAAAATCTAGGCTGATACTCCGGTACAGTACTGAGGGAGTGCTGCACTGTCGGAGGGGCAATACTGAGGGAGCGCCGCACTGTCGGAGGGGCAGTACTGAGGGAGTGCCGCACTGTCAGAGAGGCAGTACTGAGGGAGCGCCGCACTGTCAGAGGGGCAGTACTGAGGGAGCGCTGCACTGTCGGAGGGGCAGTACTGAGGGAGTGCCGCACTGTCGGAGGGGCAGTACTGAGGGAGTGCCGCACTGTCGGACGGGCAGTACTGAGGGAGCGCCGCACTGTCAGAGGGGCAGTACTGAGGGAGTGCCGCACTGTCGGACGGGCAGTACTGAGGGAGCGCCGCACTGTCGGAGGGGCAGTACTGAGGGAGTGCCGCACTGTCGGACGGGCAGTACTGAGGGAGCGCCGCACTGTCGGAGGGGCAGTACTGAGGGAGCGCCGCACTGTCGGAGGGGCAGTACTGAGGGAGCGCCGCACTGTTGGAGGGGCAGTACTGAGGGAGCGCCGCACTGTCGGAAGGGCAGTACTGAGGGAGCGCCGCACTGTCGGAGGGGCAGTACTGAGGGAGCGCCGCACTGTCGGAGGGGCAGTACTGAGGGAGCGCCGCACTGTCGGAGGGGCAGTACTGAGGGAGTGCCGCACTGTCGGAGGGGCAGTACTGAGGGAGCGCCGCACTGTCGGAGGGGCAGTACTGAGGGAGCGCCGCACTGTCGGAGGGGCAGTACTGAGGGAGCGCCGCACTGTCGGAGGGGCAGTACTGAGGGAGCGCCGCACTGTCGGAGGGGCAGTACTGAGGGAGCGCCGCACTGTCGGAGGGGCAGTACTGAGGGAGCGCCGCACTGTCGGAGGGGCAGTACTGAGGGAGTGCCGCACTGTCGGAGGGGCAGTACTGAGGGAGTGCTGCACCGTCAGAGGTGCCATCTTTCGGGTAAGACATTAAGCTGAGGCGCCGTCTGCTCTCTCAGGTGGATGTAAAAGATCCCATGGCCACTATTTTGAAGAAGAGCAGGGGAGTTATCCCTGGTTTCCTGGGGCCAATACTTATTCCTCAACCAACATCACTAAAAAAAACAGATTGTCTGGTAATTTGCTGTTTGTGGGAGCTTGCTGTGCGCAAATTGGCTGCCGCATTTCCGACATAACAACTGTGACCACACTTCAAAAAGTACTTCATTGGCTGCAAAGCGCTTTGGGACTTCCCTAGTACGTGAAAGGTGCTATAGAAATGCAAATAAAAACAGAAAATACTGGAAACACTCAGCAGGTCAGGCACCATCTGTGGAGAAACAGCGTTAACGTTTCAGGTCGACGACCTTTTGTCAGAACTGGAAAAAGTTATAGATGTAACAGGTTTTAAGCAAGTGCAGAGGCAGGGAAAGGGGGGAAGGGAGGAAAGAACAATAGGGACAGTCTGTGATGGGGTGGAAGGCAGGAGAGATTAAGAGACAAAAGGGATGATGGTGAGAGGCGAAAGGAGATGGTAATGGGACAAGTAAAGTAACAAAAGATGAGTCTAGAGGAGGTGTAAATGGGAATAGCAGAATCATCAACAGCTGCCGTCTGAAAACAATGGGAGCCGTGGTTATGATTAATGTTCTGTTTACGCTCACTTTACATAGTAAAACAGATGATCTGGTCATTATCACATTGCTGTTTGTGGGAGCTTGCTGTGCACAAATTGGCTGCCAAATTTCCCACATCACAACAGCGACCACACTTCAAAAAGTACTTCATTGGCTGTGAAGCGCTTTGGGACGTCCTGAGGTGGTGAGAGGCGCTGGAGAGATGCGAGTCTTGGTGTGCTCAGAGTGGGGGGGATGTGCGGGGTGAGTGAGAGTGGGAACACGCCAGCTCGTTCTAAGGAAAATGGTTTGAACAAATAGAATGATAAAGCAAAAAAAAATAGCTCAAGTATAACATTTTATTGCTTAGATGGTTTGATACAGAACAGCTTTAATTTTTGCATTGGAAGTACCAAAACTCTGTGATTCTCTGTTCACGTGGCATGTACCAGATGTGTACACAACATTTAGCAGCAGTAAAGATTCCCTTTACGAAAAAATATGGATTCTGGATTTTTAAAAAATGTTTTCTGGATTGATGCGTTACTCTTTTTTTTCTCCTTTTATTTTCCCCATTAAAGTTTTTCCATCTTGAAAATAGACAATAATTCACTAAACCTCTGATAATAAGAAACTTTTTAATCGCGGTGCAGTGAAAAGTGACTGTTTTTTTTGAACAAGCTGTAAACCAATTCTCTTTCACAGTCAAGTGCTTCATGTAGTGATTGAATCGTCTCAGCTTCAAGTCCTTAAAGTGGAAGAAATTTGGAACTAGAAAGGGATTTAGTCGATGCAATTTGTTTTAAAAGCCCTGAGAGAGAGTCAGAATTACAAATAACTGATAGACAAATTAGTTCAACATGCAATCTAATCTAAGATTCACCCTTAATCCTGCACAAAATGAATTTCTCCTTTTCACAGTTTTTGAAAAGAAAATGAAACAAATTCCTTAGACAACAAACTATTAGAAATATCAATAAAATGTGGCAAGGCCGTATAAACTACTATTGCTGGTACAGACACGTACTAAATAAAGCTTTAAATCAAGTGATTATTGCTAGTACACCGCCCAGCTTCACGCTGGCAGACTGGTTTGTTTCCTTGCTACAGTTCTGCGTTATATAATCGATTAATGGCTTCTCTCCCAGGACACTGGGTGTTAAACCACAGAGAGCAGAATTGTAAAAAAAATTATCTTAATTTGTTTTGTACTGAATTTCATACTGATATAAGATTTAACAAAAAAAACTCATCTCCTAATTAATTTTAGCTTCTGAGTCCCATTTTCATGTTTCTAGCCAAAACCACCCAATGCGCAATCGAAATGGAGGGGATCTTGTGGAAGCCACTGTGGCTTTTCACAGATGGTCACCAACAAGTTCCACCTTATCAAAATACATCGTAAAGACCAAATTACAAAAACACTGTTGCGCACGCCATAAATGATGAACAAAATCATATTTGTTTTGCAAAAAAAAAAGAAACAAAAAGAAGCTATGATTGCTATTTTGCCCCTATATTTGTTACATTATGGACGAACAACTTGCCCAAAGATTGTCAGTGTGATTGATCACTGTAAGGCCTTTGTGGAAGACTTGGTACAGCAGTTCCTCAGAGTCCGAGCATAGCCGAGCAAGTGCATTACGATGCTCCATAATTAGGTGTTGTTTTCTTTATAATCAGCTTTAAAATAGAATGCATCACAAAGGAATTCCATACTCCCGAGATTGTTCTCTAAAGGCTAGCTCTTGTTGTTGTCATGCTGAAATGTATTTCTTTCCAAAGAATTTTCGAGCACTTTGAACCGAACTTTGACGTGCACAGCAATCAGGTAGTAAGGCACTTGGAAGATACAAAATGCAGTCTGATGAGTCGCACTGGATTCCTCTTCCTCCAGTGTGTCTTAAGGCTCTCCATAGCACCAGAGCAAAGCACAAAATCCGCCTGCACTCAGATGTGCGAGAGCAATTCATCGCAGTGCCCTCGCTCTGCTTGGTGCTTTGAGGATATAAGGGTCACATTTGAAAGTACTGTGGCACAGCTTGCAAACAACAAAACCCGGATCCTTTTAAGTAATACTACTCCACTCCGAGTAGGCGTGGTGCTGACTCCACCGAACTGAGAACGTGGTTCATTGGCGACTCGCTGCGTATCCCCAGCAGGTTCTGGATCATGTCCGAGGGGCCCGTAGAATCCACGAGCACTTTTTCCGAGCTCTTAATTGGTTCTTGGTCGTTTCCCTGAATGAGGAAGGTTCCTTGCCGCACGCCGTTCACAGCCGGCGGGAGATGAAGGTTGTTCTCCGGATCCACCGCTTTGTTTGCCGCCTGGCTGGGAGACTGGCTCGCCGCGGTAGTCAAAGGGCTCCCGGCCAGGCTCAGTGGCGGAGGGGAGTCATTGCTCAGGCTGACACTGGTGACCGTCTCGCTTTCGTTGTCCGAGAGCTGGCCGTAGCCGACTTGGTCAGTCTCACTCTCGCTGTCATCGTCGCCCTTCGACAGATCCTCGTCATTTTCCTCTCGCTGCCTCTTGGTCACTTTGACCCCTTTCTGGTGTATACGCTGATGTCGGACAAGGCTGTGTTTCAGGGTGAAGGTCCTCTCGCACGTCAAGCATTTGTACGGCCTCTCACCTGAAAAACAATGGGAAAGGTTACTTTTTAAGTCAATGTAACATCGTGGTGATGGCTACCAGTCGCAACACACTCTTCCAAAAGAATGGCTTTTCCCCAATGGCTCGTTGGGTCCCATGCACCATAGGGCCTGGTACTGGGAAAACGCAGATCACAAAGGTTTCCAGTTTGGCCCGTCATCTATTCTCAGTTAGATGATCCTACCCCAGCCAGCAGTGGGAATACTATGAATAACATAACAAGAATTAGGAGCAGGAGTCAGCCATACGGCCCCTCGAGCCTGCTCCGCCATTCAATAAGATCATGGCTGATCTTCGACCTCAACTCCACTTTCCCACCCGATCCCCATATTCTTGATTCCCCTGGAGTCCAAAAATCTATCGATCTCAGCCTTGAATATACTCAACGACTGAGCATCCACAGCCCTCTGGGGCAGAGAATTCCAAAGATTCACAACCCTCTGAATGAAGAAATTTCTCCTCATCTCAGTCTTAAATGGCCGACCCCTTATCCTGAGACTATGCCCCCTAGTTCTAGAATCTCCAGCCAGGGGAAACAACCTCTCAGCATCTACCCTGTCAATCCCCCTCAGAATCCTATATGTTTCAATGAGATCACCTCTCATTCTTCTAAACTCCAGAGAGTAGAGGCCCAATCTATTCAATCTCTCCTCATAGGACAACTCTCTCATCCCAGGAACCAATCTAGTGAACCTTCGTTGCACCGCCTCGAAGACTTGTAAGTCCTTTCTCAGATAAGGAGACCAAAGCTGTCTCCTTATCTCCCTCTTGAATGATCAAGAGCTTTCTAAATAAACTTGAGCTTCGGGGATGGTTCACTTGCTTTGTTTTGTCAAATAGCACAAAAAATGGGTGAGAAATAGTTCTTGGGCGGTGGCACAAAGCGGGTGGTATCGGATCAGCCGCCCGTTATACACAGCGCCTGATATTCAGATCCACTGCAGTCAGTGGTGACCAGAGGCGAGGGTGCTACCCACTGAGCCACAGCTGACACCTGATCTGATCCTTTCGAGATTCTGACCAGCGAGGGAGAGCGGAGGGCTACAGACCCAACACGATTCTGGCAGGGTTGTGTGCCAGGTGTATAATTACCAACAAAATACTCCAAGTAGCTGAGCTCCTGGACAAAGTTTTGATGCTCTGACAATCTTCTTTTCACACCTTACCCCAAATTCACTTTCAAGAAGTGAGTTTTTTCCCCCAATAAAAAATGGTTAATTTTACTCGTTGAGGTGAGATCCTCAGTAACTGAACATTTTTTGTTGTTTTCTACTGTCGAACACTTCGAGATCAAGCATATCGTGCAGCGATGTGCAGGATAAAGTCCCTCTATTCTGTTCCAAGTGCTCAGAACCACAGACCCAACTCACTTGTGTGCATTTAAGATAAACGGGTTCATTGCTGCTGCAGACGGTTAACACAAATGTGTGAAGCATTGTTGTAAAAATGGTGCGCGCAGCGAATCAGCCCCACTGCGATCAACGTCTGCTGCATCACAGACTCCCTGGTGCATTTATACATGCAGCCTTGGTGTGTCCTGCCCTCACTTGTAACTCCTGCCTATTTATAACCACCACACGTAAACACGTCACTGGAACACTGCGCTCACTTTGCACTCAGTACATTCTGAATTACATTTTTAAGTTACTTTTCCTCTGCCGTCTATTCAACACTGCGACACACGTCATTCCTGGACCAACTTAGACCCGCTCGGACTCGCTGTCAAACAGAGCTTGCTTTGCACGTTATTGTGCCTGCGTGAGTGAGGTGGGAAACGAGACGGTACAGAAGTAGTATCTCACTAGCCCTGAACCTGGGGCCCAGTCTCTGCTTTCACCTTCCCCATCTCTCTCGGTCCTCTAAGGATGTCCAGGGTGATTTCTTCAAAAGGAGTCACAGGCTCGTGACCTCTGCACCTTCCTTCAGTTTGGGCCTGTTCCTTTGCATTAGGTGCCATCTTGTCATTCAAGCAGAGAAATTGACCCCAATATTCACTGGGGTGGGGTTTCGGAGCCCGGGGGGGGGAGTTATTGTCGGGAAGCCCGGAAGTCCATCTTACCCCAAATGCTGAGGAGTTTGAACTCCAAGGCGTGTGTGATTCTTTTGTCCCCGGGTTCCCCGCCCGATTACAGCCTGATTGACAGGCTTGGCTCCCTGTCGGAATGGGAAATCGCACAGCACAGCCCAGGAGCAGGTCGGGTTAGTGGTGGGGGTGGGGGGGGAAGTGATTGTGGGGGGGCAAGTGATTGTGTGTGTGGGGGGGGTGAAGTGATTGTGGGGAGGGGTGATTGTGTGTGTGGGGGGGGGTGGGGGGAGTTTACACGTTAGTTTGTTGGGCTAGGGGGGAATCACCCCGGCTCCTCCCGGCCCACAAGCAGTGCTGGAAAGGCATTTACCTGATGGATCCGGCCCTTCTCCCCTTTTCCATGGCGGGTTTGCCGAGGCCCGGGAAACCCGGCCCACACAGGTTAAAAATAGAAACCTTGTTAAAATGGAGACACGCAGCCTCCATATAAGGTTTCAACGACTGACCCGCCTCCTGAGAGCGGATTGGTCGCCCGCTCCTCACCCCGCCTCCGTTAGAACCGGAAGTGGGCGGGTTTGAGGTGGGTTGGGTTTCTGGTTGAAATTTTTAACATTTTCACTTCCCACCCGACCCAAACCCAGGTGTTTTTGAGGGTTAAAATTACCCCCCTAGCCTTTGGTGAGATACTGTAAGTATAAGGGCAGCGACAGGCATGTCTATGTGTCAGTAACCAACCATGTATCCTGGAGTTAGCTGGCATTCTAACAAGCTGCTGGGTGAAGACATCCGTTTGCCAATGATTCCAGTTGTAAGTTGATGCAATTTAATGCAGAGAATTGTGAAGTGATACATTTTGGTAGGAAGAACGAGGAGAGGCAATATAAACTAAATGGTACAATTCTAAAGGGGGAGCAGGAACAGAGAAACCTGGGGGTGTATGTGCATAAATCTTTGAAGGTGGCAAGACAAGTTGATAAAGCTGTTAAAAAAAAATGAGCTCCTTGTCTTTATTAATAGAGGCATTGAGTACAAAAGCAAGGAAGGGATGGTAAACCTTTATAAAACAGTGGTTAGACCTCTGCTGGAGTGTTGTGTCTAATTCTGGGCACAACACTTTGGAAAGGATGTCGAGGCCTTGGAGAGGGTGCAGAGGAGATTTACTGGAATGGTCCCAGGGATGAGGGACTTCAGTTCTGTGGATAGACTGGAGAAGCTGGGGTTGTTCTCCTTGGAGCAGAGAAGGTTTAAAGGGAGATTTCACAAAGGTGTTCAAAATAACCTACATTGGCTCCCGGTCCGGCAATGCCTCGATTTTATAGTTCTCATCCTTGTTTTCCTCCATGGGCCTGCAGTAAGTGTGTAGCAGGTTGGCCAAACAATGCTTTACAGCGTGCACACCTGTGCTATCTCACTGGTATCTGGTACAGTCCTGTCGCTGCACCTTGCTACCTTTCCCACATCCTGCAGGTACTGTACACAACATCGACCTTAACCGCCACCTCTTGCCAGGCAATCTTCACCCAAAATCACCGCATGCAACCCCATATCCCCTTTACCATTCGGTAATCAGACACTTTGGGTGCTGCACCATTGTATCATTTGCCCACAGATTCCATGTCCTGGCTCTATATTTGTTTTGACATTCACTGGGTTTTGCCAGTCACTTTTGCCTCACACACGCCAACTGTTTTCAGCTGATGTGTGGCCACTTCCTTTAAAGTGGTCGCACCCTTTAAATCCTTGAAGAGCTGCAGCTGTCCCGCTTTGGCAGACCCCGTAAGACCCAGTTGGGTTGGCCATTCCTGTTTGAAGCGAACACGAAGCTTGCGGAACTCTGCGCCTACAGGACTGGAAACTCTCCATGGTGAAGCACATTATATCGCTAACATGAAGTTAAGCTTGCAACTTTCCTAAGGCCAGAAAAGGACTACAACAACAACTTGTATTTATATAGCGCCTTTAACGTAGTAAAACGTCCCAAGGCGCTGCACAGGAGTATTTTAAGACAAAAAATTTGACACTGATCCACATAAGGATAAATTAGGGCAGGTGACCAAAAGCTTGGTCAAAGAGGTAGGTTTTAAGGAGCGTCTTAAAGGAGGAACGAGAGGTAGAGAGGCGGAGAGGTATAGGGAGGGAATTCCAGAGCTTAGGGCCCAGGCAACAGAAGGCACGGCCACCAAAGGTTGAGCGATTATAATCAGGGATGCTCAAGAGGGCAGAATGAGAGGAGCGCAGATAGCTCGGGGGGTTGTGGGGCTGGAGGAGATTACAGAGATAGGGAGGGGCGAGGGCCATGGAGGGATTTGAAAACAAGGATGAGAATTTTGAAATCGAGGCGCTGCTTATTGGGCACACCAATTAGAGGGAACATGGGGTGCACATGTGTAAGAAGGCCTCAGAAATGTGGAAAAAGACAAGAATCAGACTGGCACAAAAACTGACTTAATCTGGAGGTACAGAGCAACGGCTTCACCAGTGAGTCCGACAGACGTGGCCTACGTACACTGAACTCTACTGGAAAAGCCAACCTCGGATTTTGATGGGGCCCTGGCGATTATTGCTGTTCCGATTGTACCAGCATGTTTTTTGTATTTCACGCCATTATAACCCTGTCGCCTTGTACTGACAATCGGAAGAGTCCAGTCCGCTCATGGTGTGAAGACTGGTTCGTGGTCCATTGTCTTTCACAATGCTGGATGGTTGGCCGGGGGGGGGGGGGGGGGAGGGGGCGGTGGAAAGAAAGATCTGGTTGTGCTATTCTCACACTTGTATATGCTCGGGAGAAATCGAGCTGCAAATATGGGGAGGAGCGACCAACCAGACAATAAAAATAACCTGCATTTACCAACAGCCTGATCAGGTCTCCGAGCACTTTATACAACGAATTACTTCTGAAGTAAGTGACTGTTGATGAGACAAACCACAGCAGCTATTCTGCACCAACAATGACCCACCAACAGTAAGATGCACGGCCGGTTAACGTGTCTTTTGGGGGTATTCGCCGAGGGAGGTCGGATCCTGTTACCTTGAGAAAACCCGATGACACCGCTGGCACTAGGACCTCAGCACAGTGCAATGGTGGGTGTGTGAAGCTTCCCTCCGATGTACACCTGGAACTGTGAGACACAGCCGCCAGAGACAAGGAGAGACTTTCCCCAGTTCATAGAATTTTACAGCGGTGAAGTTGACCATTCGGCCCCTCATGCCTGGGCCAACTCTTCTCAAAGAGCTGAACACTTCGTCCTATTTCCTTCCCCTTCCCCCAAACCCTTCACATTCTTTCCTTATTCAATGATCTATTCACTACCTTATTCCTAACAATGCTCTGGGGGTGGGGGGGGAGGGTTAAATTCGCGGTATGAATTTCCGTGATGGTTCCCCGGCTTGTTTGCCATAACTTTGGTGGAAGAGTCACGGGAACCCCAGAAACACGGTGTAGGCGGGCGAATGATTAACCACCGCACAAATTTACTTCCTCTGTGTATCTCCTGATCTCTCCTTTTGTTCTTTTTGACAATCCGAAAATGATGCCTCTGGTTACTGACTCACTGGGACAGTAGAAATACTCTTCCCTAATATGCCCAATCAAAACCTCTCAGATTTTGAACTCCTATCAGATCTTCACTTAACCTTCCCTCTTCTGGTGAGCAGAGCTCCAGTTTATCAACTGTCTCCGCATAACTATTTTGCCTTTCTAAATGTAGGTTTTGTCTTCAGAGGGTGCTTTGCGTTATACTGCACTAAGGTGAAGTACTGGTGGTTACGGGTCTGCAGCATTCCCAACATTCAATTCTCAAAGGGAATGTCTAAGTGGGAGAATCGGTGCTCGCTCGTGACTGGATTGGATGCTTCATTGGGACTCTCATTGAGAATCGGGAGCGCTGGCAACACTGGACTTTTATTCATAAATGGGATGTGGGCGTCGCTGGCAAGGCCAGCGTTTATTGCCCATCCCTAATTGCCCTCGAGAAGGGTTAGGGTTAGGTGGGCCGCCTTCTTGAACCGCTGCAGTCCGTGTGGTGAAGGTGCTCCCACAGTGCTGTTAGGGAGGGAGTTCCAGGATTTTGACTCAGCGACGATGAAGGATCGGCGATATATTTCCAAGTCAGGTTGGTGTGTGACTTGGAGGGGAACTTGGAGGTGGTGGTGTTCCCGTGCGCCTGCTGCCCTTGTCCTTCTAGGTGGTAGAGGTCGTGGGTTTGGGAGGTGCTGCCGAAGAAGCCTTGGCGAGTTGCTGCAGTGCATCTTGTAGATGGTACACACTGCAGCCACGGTACGCCAGTGGTGGAGGTCGAGATACTGTAGCCTCTCAAACCTGTCACTGGTTGTGATGGGAGCCATTCGACTAGAACACATTGGTACCAATAAAACTAATTAGCCTTATGGCAACAGTGCCATGGTATTAACTTTGTACGATTATAATTGGTTATTTAGTTTAATACATTTATTTTTCACAGAGACACTCTTCTTAAATAAGTCACTGATTGTTGTTCTATTCTAGCTTTGTATGTGGTGCCGGCACACTTCTGCTTCTGGGTAGGACCATCAACGAGCACATTGAGCTCATTACATCCTGTGACATTAAAGCTCCGATTTTCCATGTTTGGCACAATTGGAGCTGCGTTCACATGTGATGGGTGCATCTCCGTACTGGTGGCAGAGCGGGCTGGTCTTGCCAAACTGTGTGAGGGCAAGGCCCTCTCCTACATGAGAATAGACTCCCTGAGCGTGGAAAACAAGGGCAAGGAGTCAAGCCTGCAGGTTGGGCAAGCCAACAGCTGTTAAAGGGCTACTGACAATCCCCAAAAAGGGAGCGGCCTGCAATGGTTTAGTTGAAGGAAGCAACTGATTTGGAACCAACATCTGAGCAATGATGGCAGTGTCAAAGGTTCCTGCCTTCAGGAATGACTCCTCGGAGGTGGGCGCTGTTTGCTACTGAGGAGCACACACCTGTAAAATCCCAGGGATGGCTGTCACTGAGCGAGTGACTGAAGTATTCAGGCCTACCGTATCTGGGAGACAATGAGGCAAAGGTTCAGTGGCTTCAGGAGAAGTGCAAGTTAAGAGTAGTCACCTTTGTATATATGCGTGGTCTTCCTTCATACAAAGCATGGACTCAATGTGCCCCGGGCTGCCCTGAAGAGAATAAGGTAAACTGCAAAATAATTAACTTCAACATTTGAGGCTATGGGGAGCAAAAGCTTAAAAATAAAGGCCCTGAAATTCTTGGGGGCGGGGAGGTTGGAAAAGGAGATTTCTGTTAAGGGGTGGGGGGTAATTCTGCCCATAATTTCAGCTGGAGATTGGAGAGGGCGAATCTGGTGGAGTTCCCCGGCTCCCCATGGATTCCACCCAGACGGGCCCTTATCAGGCCTCGTGTCAGCCGTGGCTCAGTGGGCAGCACCCTCGCCTCTGAGTCAGAAGGTTGTGGGTTCAAGTCCCACTCCAGAGACTTGAGCACAAAAATCTAGGCTGACACTCCAGTGCAGTGCTGAGGGAGCGCCGCACTGTCAGAGGGGCAGTACTGAGGGAGCGCCACACTGTCGGAGGGGCAGTACTGAGGGAGTGCTGCACTGTCGGAGGGGCAGTACTGAGGGAGCGCCGCACTGTCGGAGTGGCAGCACTGAGGGAGTGCTGCATTGTCGGAGGGGCAGTACTGAGGGAGTGCTGCACTGTCGGAGGGGCAGTACTGAGGGAGCGCTGCACTGTCGGAGGGGCAGTACTGAGGGAGTGCTGCATTGTCGGAGGGGCAGTACTGAGGGAGCGCCGCACTGTCGGAGGGGCAGTACTGAGGGAGCGCTGCACTGTCGGAGGGGCAGTACTGAGGGAGTGCTGCATTGTCGGAGGGGCAGTACTGAGGGAGCGCCGCACTGTCGGAGGGGCAGTACTGAGGGAGCGCCGCACTGTCGGAGGGGCAGTACTGAGGGAGTGCTGCATTGTCGGAGGGGCAGTACTGAGGGAGTGCTGCACTGTCGGAGGGGCAGTACTGAGGGAGCGCCGCACTGTCGGAGGGGCAGTACTGAGGGAGTGCTGCATTGTCGGAGGGGCAGTACTGAGGGAGCGCCGCACTGTCGGAGGGGCAGTACTGAGGGAGTGCTGCACTGTCGGATGAGCCGTCTTTCGGATGAGATGTTAAACCGAGGCCCCATCTGCTCTCTCAGGTGGACATAAAAGATCCCATAACACTATTTCGAAGAAGAGCAGGGGAGTTCTCCCTGGTGTCCTGGCCAATATTTATCCCTCAATCAACATCACTAAAACAGATGATCTGGTCATTATCACATTGCTGTTTGTGGGAGCTTGCTGTGCGCAAATTAACTGCCGTGTTTCCTACATTACAACAGTGACCACACTTCAAAAAGTACTTCATTGGCTGTAAAGCGCTTTGGGACGTCCAGAGGCTGTGAAAGGCGCTGTAGAAATGGGAGTCTTTCTTTTCTCGACAAGTTCTCTCACCGGCAGAGAGAACTGGCCGAGGACCAGTGAGGCCTTTTGAAAAGTCCCAAACCCTCACCAGCCAAAGGTGAAGTGATCCGGGAGAGAGATAATTAACTTTTCTACCCCACCGCCCCCCCCCCCCCCCCCCCCACCTCGGCTCCACTGAGAGTCCGAGGCGATAAACATTACCCTGCTCACTGGGCCCTCGCTCGGCCTCCAGGATTTGGGACAGGGAGGCCGCTTGGGATCAGGCCGCTTGGGAACAGGCCGCTCCGCCACTCCAGTAAATCGCAAGTGCAGCAAGTTCACCAACCAGTGGCCAGTGACTGCACAAGCAGACAGTCTTCACACCGTCGGCCTGCAGAAGGCTCTGCCTGCAGCTGCTCCGCATGGACCCCACTTGTGCTCTGGCCCTCCTCCAACTTTTGTACTATCTTTGCTGATTGATGCGTGTCTCAGTGGAACTGAATCTGGGTACATTGTGTTCTTCGATGAGGGAATCCTCCCTGGCCGTGAATGTCTGTTAGCCTTACTGTCGGGGGGGGGGGGGTAAACCACCAGGTTAAGCTGTCGGCCTAAATACAAGACAGCGCTAGCCCGCATCCATTAAAAACCAAACTCAGTCAGACCTGATTATTATCATACCAGCTTCATACCCATTTAGGTCACAATCAGATTATCACAGAGACACCAAACCATTTGCTTATCATTACAGGGGCGTAATTAGGTTGGTGCAATGATGTGGCTGCCCTTGCATTGCCTCTCCCAGCAGCCTTTGCTCCATTTCTTGGCCGAATCTGACTTTTCAAAGTTTCTAAATTTGGCACAAATTAAGTACGGGAAAGTGTGGGGCCTGCTGGTCTAGCTCGCTATCCAGTGACCTTATCTGGTGACACTCGCTACCTAAGCTCACACATGAACGATGGGGCAAAGTAGCTGGGGCCTGTGAAACCCACCCATCAGAAGCCCTTGATCCAAAGCCAGCTTAAACCAAGGCTGTCTGTCTGCGCAGTACGTGACTTAGACTGCAAGGGTTAATGTTATCAATCTGTGCCCCTGACGTGGAGGTTTGTCCGTTGGGAGCACGTGCTGGGAGTTTGGGCCTCCCCATGACTTTCCTCCCTATAAAATGAATGGATGAAAAACTGTGGGGAGGGCTTGAATTCCATGTTTGTGCTCCCAATGGGCCAAGCAGCACGCCATGAACTCAAACATCCTAGTCCATTGCTGGTATCGGCTGGGCGAACTTTGAGACTTCTCTCAATTGGTGAGCAGCAGGAAGAGAGAACGTCCACTGGACCCATCTGTCCCCGCATGTATCTCCTTACACTTGAGTCACGACGTCAGAGACGCGAAGACACCTTACGGAGCTGCAGACACGTACGTTCCAACTGGCCAGTCTATGTTTGGTCAGACCAAAGTGATCACAGACAGAAGCGCCCAGGAAAAAAGATTAAAAAATAAAAAATTGTTTATGAAATGAACTATCACAGCAGCTTCTGTGGAAAGGAAGAGGCTGTGGGGGGGGGGGGGGAGGGGGGTAGAATTTAATTCAGGCGTGCTCACCGCCCGCCTGTTCCTGCCGTAGGAGACTCGAGCCAGTTCTCGGCCCAAAGAAGCGTCTCCCGCTGCAGCTGCCTAACTCCAGGCCAGCGCAGTATCAGGTACAAACCGCGCTGCGCTCCCCCCCCCCAACTACGTCACGGACGGTGACCCCCGCTCCCCATGATTTGCACAACCAAGAGGCCAGCTGCCTGAAACAGGCGCACGCTAAAGCCACCCAAAGGAAGGCCCCATTAAAGATGGTGGCGGCCGGAGTTAACGGGGCAGTAAGTCTGCCGACCCCATTTCGATGGCGTTACTGCCCCGTTAACACCAATTTGGCCAAGTTAAAATCAGCCCCGTGCGTGTTTGGTTAGAACATAAGAACATAAGAAATAGGAGCAGGAGACGGCCATTTGGCCCCTCGAGCCTGTTCCGCCATTCAATAAGATCATGGCTGATCTTCTACCTCATCTCCACTTTCCTGAACTATCCCCAAATCCCTTGATTCCCTTAACATTAAAAAATCTATCGATCTATGTCTTGAATATACTCAACAACTGAGCCTCCACAACCCTCTGGGGTAGAGAATTCCAAAGATTCACCACCCTCTGAGTGAAGAAATTTCTCCTCATCTCAGTCCTAAATGGCCGACCCCTTATTCTGAGACTGTGACCCCTGGTTCTAGACTCTCCAGCCAGGGGAAACATCCTCCCTGCATCTACCCTGTTAAGCCCTGTAAGACTTTTGTATGTTTCAATGAGATCACCTCTCATTCTTCTAAACTCTAGAGAATATAGGGCCTAGTCTACTCAATCTCTCTCATAGGACAATCCCCCCATCCCAGGAATCAGTCTGGTGAACCTTCGTTGCACTCCCTCTATGGCACGTATATCCTTCCTTAGGTAAGGAGACCAAAACTGTACACAATACTCGAGGTGTGGTCTCACCTGGGCCCTATGTAATTGCAGTAAGACGTCTTTACTCTTATATTCAAATCCTCTTGTAATAAAGGCCAACATACCATTTGCTTTTCTAATTGCTTGCGGTACCTGCATGTTAACTTTCAGTGATTCATGTACAAGGACACCCAGGTCCCTCTGAACACCAACATTTCCCAATCTCTCATCATTTAAAAAATACTCTGCTTTTCTATTTTTCCTACCAAAGTGGATAACTTCACATTTCTCCACATTATATTCCATTTGCCATGTTCTTGCCCACTCACTTAGCCTGTCTATAGCCCCTTGAAGCCTCTTTGCATCCTCCTCACAACTTACATTCCCACCCAACTTTGTAGCATCAGCAAACTTGGATATATTGCATTTGGTCCCCTCATCCAAATCATTAATCTAGATTGTGAATAGCTGAGGCCCAAGCACTGATCCTTGCGGTACCCCACTAGTTATAGCCTGCCAACCCGAAAATGACCCGTTTATTCCTACTCTTTGTTTTCTGTCCATTAACCAATCCTCAATCCATGCTCGTATATTACCGCCAATCCTATGAGCCCTAATTTTGTTTAATAACCTCTTGTGTGGCACCTTATCGAATGCCTTCTGAAAATCCAAATACACCACATCCACTGGTTCCCCCTTATCTATTCTGCTAGTTACAACCTCAAAAAACTCTAACAGATTCGTCAAACACGATTTCCCTTTCATAAATCCGTGTTGACTCTGCCCAATCCTATTATTATTTTCTAAGTGCCCTGTTACCACGTCCTTAATAATAGATTCTAGCATTTTCCCTACTACTGATGAGGCTAACTGGTCTGGAGTTCCCCGTTTTCTCTCTCCCTCCTTTCTTAAATAGTGGGGTTACATTTGCTACCTTCCAATCCACAGGAACCGTTCTAGAATCTATGGAATTTTGGAAAATGACAACCAATGCATCCACTATCTCTATAGCCACCTCTTTCAAAACCCTAGGATATAGGCCATCAGGATTTATTGGCTTTCGGTCCCATTAATTTCTCCAGTAATATTTTTTTACTAATACTAATTTCTTTCAGTCCTTGGTTCTCCACTATCTCTGGGAAGTTTTTTGCGTCTTCTTCCGTGAAGATAGACACAAAGTATAAGTATAATTTCTCTGCCATTTCCTTATTCCCCATTATAATTTCTCCTGTCTCAGCCTGTAAGGGACCCACATTTACTTTCGCTAATCTTTTCCTTTTTACATACCTATAGAAGCTTTTACAGTCTGTTTTTATGTCACTCGCTAGTTTACTCTCACATTCTATTTTCCCTTTCTTTATCAATTTATTGGTCCTCCTATGCGGAATTCTAAAATCCTCCCAATCCTCAGGTTTACTACTCTTTTTGGCAACATTATAAGCCTCTTCCTTTGATCTAATACTATCTTTAACTTCTCTTGATAGCCACGATTGGACCACTTTTCCTGTGGGGGTTTTTGTGCCTTAAAGGAATGTTGTAAATTATTGCTTGTCTACCAACATACCTTTTAATGTAGTTTCCAAATCTATCTTAGCCAACTCGCCCTTCATACCTACATAGTTTGCTTTGTTTGGATTTAAGAGCCTAGTTTCGGATTTAACTAAATCACTTTTAAACTCAATATAAAATTCCATCATATTATGGTTACTCTTCCCTAAAGGCCCCTTTACTACAAGGTTATTAATTAACCCTTTCTCGTTGCACAATACTAGATCTAAAATAGCATGTTCCCTCATTGGTTCCTCAACATACTGATCTAGAAAACTATCTTGCATACATTCCATTAATTCGTCCTCCACACTATTACTGCAAATTTGGTTTGCCCAGTCTATATGTAGATTAAAGTCCCCCATGATTACTGTATTACCCTTGTTACATGCGCCTCTAATTTCTTGATTTATACTCTGCCCTACATTACACCTACTGGGGGCCATAAACAACTCCCACCAATGTTTTCTGCCCCTTGCTGTTTCTTAGCTCCACCCAAACTGATTCTACTTCTTGATTTTCAGAGCTAAGATCCTTTCTCTCTACTGTCTTTATCCCATCCTTTATTATCAGGGCTACCCCTCCTCCTTTTCCATTTTGCCTACCTCTTCTAAAAGTTATCTATCCTGGAATATTTAGCTCCCAACCTTGGTCACTTTGCAACCATGTCTCCGTAATGGCGATTAGATCAAACCTGTTCATTTCTATCTGCGCTATTAATTCATCTATCTTGTTGCGAATGCTTCGCGCCTTCAGTTATAGTGCCTTTAGCTTTGACTTATTTCTATTTTTCCCTGATGTCACCTTAGTCACTGATGCCTTATTACCTTTGTTACTCTCTGTGTCCCTTCCTGACCCACTCTGCTTATTTTTACCCAAAACACTGCTCTGCTCTAGAGCCTTGACATTTCTCTCGCTGCTTTTAAATTTACTCTTTCCTGAATCCTCCCGCCCCTTCTTCATTAGTTTAAAGCCCTGTCTACTGCCCTAGTTGTTCGGTTCACCAGGACACTGGTCCCAGCCTGGTTTAAGTGGAGCCTGTCCCAACGGAACAGCTCCCTCTTTCCCCAGTACTGGTGCCAGTGCCCCATGAACTGAAACCCCTTCCTCCCACACCACTCTTTGAGCCATGCATTTAAACCTCTAATCTGTTTGTCCCTATGCCAATTTGCGCGTGGCTCAGGTAACAAACCAGAGATTATTACCTTTGAGGTTCTGCTTTTTAATTTGAATCCTAGCTCCTCAAACTCCCTCAGCAGAACCTCATTCCTAGTTCTACCTATGTCGTTGGTTCCTACGTGGACCACGACAACTGGATCCTTCCCCTCCCACTCGCAAGTTCTCCTCCAGCCGCGAGGAGATGTCTTTAACCCTGGCACTCTTCGGAACTCTTGGTCGCGGCTGCAGAGAACAGTATCTATCCCCCTGACTATACTGTCCCCTACCACAACTACATTCCCTTTCACTCCCCCCCACTTGAATGGCCTCCTGTACCATGGTGCCATGGTCAGTTTGCTCATCCACCCTGCAGTCCTTGTTCTCATCCCCACAGGTAGCAAGTACCTCATACCTGTTGGACATGGGTAAAGGCAGAGGCTCCTCCAGCACTGCACCTGGGGTCCCCTTACCTGCCTGAGTTGCAGTCACACCCTCCTGTCTCTGACCATTAACCAGACCTGTACCACTACCTAACCTAAGGGGTGTGACTGCCTCCTGGATCAAAGTGTCCAGGTAACTCTCCCCCTGCCTGATGCTCCGCAATGTTTGCACCTCAGACTCAGCTCAACAACACTGAGCTGAAGTTCCTCAAGATGCAGGCACTTACTGCAAACGTGGTTGTCCGGGATCACAATGCTCTCCACAAACTCCCACATGCTGCAGTTGCGACACATCACCTGCACTGCCATCCCTAGATGACCTTGTTTTTTTAAATTAAATTTGTAATTAGTTAACTTAGTTTACAGTGTAGTTTCCTGACTACTTACTTGATCTAGATTAAGTTATGGGTACTGAAATTAAATATCTACCTGTAACACAAAGCACTACAAGTAGTGTAGGCAACAAGCAGCAACTCCTTCCCCCTCTTCTCTGAATTCTCAAATAAAACTCTGTTTTATTCCCGCTCTGTGCAGACCACAGATTACAGGGCTGGTGACTCACATCTGATTTCCCCTCCCTCCCTGCAGGGGAAGTGTGTGCAGTGTTTGCTCAGAATCGCTCGTCTCGCTCCCCCCTCCATCCACCCGACATTCTCATGGTCAAAGCAGGAGCTGGGTGGCCCAGGAAACCACTGGGTTACTGCCGCTGACTGTTTATACCGATTCCAGAACGTTCCAATGTTGTGTGTGGAATACATTTAACAAAGAAATAATGATCCGACGTTTCGTTTACCAGGCAGAGGAGAAAAGAATCTCGCCAAGCGCTCGCTAAGCCCCTAACGCTCTCCAGCTGTGATCTGTGTGGAATATATGGGCCAATCTAGAAAGCTAAGGAGTCCGAGTCACCTTAGCTGCATCAGCACATCTGGTTCTCATTTTCCCAGCTTCAAATGAAGTGATGAAGTGTAAACTGGCCAAGGGCCATCTGTTCACCAGTGCTAACACATTAACCACACCAAAACCGAACATCGAATCCCTCCCGGGGTTCTGAACAAAGCCTTGGCCGCGGGACCGTCAGAAACAGTACCGCAGTTCCCGTTCACCTTCAGGCGCCATGTTTTTACAACGAGGATTCTCCTTTGTGCTGGCCGTTCTGGGATGCAAATTCCCTCCCTTTTCCCGTATTTATTGCAGAGATGGTGAGGGAGTTTGAGGGATGAGTTCAATTAACTGAACCACAGTAGGCCCAAAGTTCAAAGCAACCTTCAGTGCCAGCAGGCTTGCTTCATCTACTTAAAAGGCCTGGCTTGTTGAGTTGGTCGCTGCTCCCCCTCCATTCCAGTCAGGAAGATTCGAGTCTGTCGACTCACCATGCACATCTTGTTTTTTTTAAATTTCCATAAAAGGAACAGGGCCGGGAGACGGAATTCGAGTAGTCCCATCCCAAGAGCTAGCACCAGCTCAGGGGGCACAGTTTCAGGATAAGGGGTCACCCATTTAAAACAGAGATGAGGAAGAATTTCTTCTCTCAGAGGGTCGTGAATCTTTGGAATTCTCTACCCCAGAGAGCTGTGGAGGCGGAGTCAGTGAATATATTTAAGGTGGAGATAGACAGATTTTTGAATGGTAAGGGAGTCAAGGGTTATGGGGATCGAGCAGGAAAGTGGAGTTGAGGCCAAGATCAGATCAGCCATGATCTTACTGAATGGCGGAGCAGGCTCGAGGGGCCGAATGGCCGACTCCTGCTCCTATTTCTTATGTTCTTTTGTTCTTATGTAGAGACAAAGGGCCGTAACTTCACGTGAATCTATCAAATATTTAATGGCCTATTTTTGCAGGGATGTTCTGGCACTGCATGTACTCGTGTACTCGGCTGTGCACGCAGCTTTTTAAACAACATTTTATTGTGACAAAATAACCTCCCTTAAGTTACGCAGCGAGTTGTTGTGATCTGGAACGCGCTGCCTGAAAGGGCGGTGGAAGCAGATTCAATGGTAACTTTCAAAAGGGGAATTGGATAAATAGTTGAAAAGGAAAAATTTGCAGGGCTGTGGGGAAAGAGCAGGGGGATTGGGACTAATTGGAGAGCTCGTTCAAAGAGCCGGCACAGGCACGATGGGCCGAATGGCCTTCTTCTGTGCAGTATCGATCTATGATATCCTCCTTAAACCTCTCCGCCTCTCTCTCTTCATTTAAGATGCTCCTTAAAACCTACCTCTTTGATCAAGCTTTTGGTCACCTGCCCTAATATCTTATGTGGCTCGGTATCATTTTTTTTGTCTGATAATCGCTCCTGTGAAGCACCTTGGGAGGTTTTACTACGTTAAAGGCGCCGTATAAATACAAGTTGTTGTTGTTGTTGTTGTACGACAGGAATAATTTCAACTCTCTTCTTAAAAGAACAAAGTGCACTTTTTCTAGCGAGAGATAAAATCCATCACCGTACCAGCAGTTTCAAGCTCCAAGCCCCCCAACAGTGCAGGCCGGTGAAGTGAAACTTGTGGTGTGCTCGCTTCCGGATCGACATTCCTTACCTGTGTGTGATCTCATGTGACGTGTCAGATCCTGCAGGGACCAGAAACGCTTGTTGCATACGGTGCAGATTTTCTTCCGCTTGTCCGCTTTCGTTGAGCTATTGGCTGTGACCTTCTTGAGGTCTTGCTGTTCGGCAGAAGCCTCGCCTGCGCTCTGGTCACTGTCCTGACTGCCGCCTGGTTTACTGGCGCATTCCGCCTCCGATACCTTGTCTGCGCCGCTCGCACCGCCTATTTCTTCGTGGCTCGGCTTTACCCCGTTCCGCGGCGGTGCATCTGCCTTGACCTTTGACCCCGCTGGGCTCTCGGCTGCCCGTTCACGAACCGCGCTGGAATCCGGAGCGGGCGCGGCCACCTCATCGGGTGCCCTTTTCGGGCCCCTCTTGCTGCCCTTGCCTTCTCTCCGGTGCTCACCGGCGTGAGCCTTCTTGTGACGTGACAGGGTGGCGGCATACTTGAAGGTTTTCCCGCAGACACTGCAGGTGTTCCGCCCCTCTTGCTGTGCGCTGGCACCTCCGCCCGGGTTATGGCTCCCGAGCTTAAAGTCTATGAGCTTGCTGGCGAAGTTGAGGTCCAGGCTCTTGTTGCTCTGCGCGTCCTCCTCGGGCTCCTCCTCCAACTTACCGTCCTTCCTCCTGCCTCTCTCGGCAGAGTCCGTGAGCAGCTCTTCCTTGGCGTCGCCTGCGTCCGCTGGCCGCCTGGCTTGCGCCCCCTCGGTGCCGCTGGGTGAACGAGCTGGCGCTGCAGCCGGTGATGTTGGGGGTGCTGCCGCCTCCGGTTCAGAATGGTTACCTGCGGATCACCACACATGCACGTGAGCAAGCAAACAGCGACCAGATCTTATTAAAAAAAAACCCGTGGACATTTTCCGAATTAGCCTCATGGCCAACAGAGCACCATAACATCAAGCCCAGCGACACAAGTCTGGCTTAAACCAACTACCGCGCTAAAACATCACGAAAGTGTCGTCCGTTCTCAGGAGTAACTTCATAGGCTACAGCATCGTGGCCGGTTCAGCTTCACATCAATGCCAAGATAAAGTACAGAATTCCATTTATATACCGTACATCTCAAGGCAGGTCAATCAGATCCCAGCAAAAATAGAAGAAAGTTTACAAGTAAAAAGACGGGATAAATGTCTGTCGCCTTTTTCCGGTGATTTCTGTGTTTTTATGCATCAAGCTCGACGAGCCTTCAACAGGCAATGGAAACTGTACCTCAGAGAAAGGAGCCATCGGGGAAAGGAAACGTCGACAAGAGTCCCGATTCATTGCGAACAGTTTCGTCCCCCACTTACTTTTTCAGTAATTTGGGAATTTTAGACAGTGGAAAACAAGGGTACAAAAGGTGCCAACTGGGCCATACGCACCTGTGCTATTTTCTGCAATTGCGTTATAAAACTTACAGCCACTACTGCTTAAAGGGACACCGCCTACGTGCAAAGAGCCTTTGGCAACTATTTTTTTGTTTATTTGAGGAGTGTCAAAGTGTCAAAAGTGCATTATTTTATCACAATGACGTTACTTGTAAGTGAATTCTGACACGACTTTTGCCATCACACTGTGCAATAATAAACAAACAAACAAACGTTTGCCAAAGACTTTTACTCTCTCCCCCCCACAAAGGCCAGAGCTCCTTCAATCCAGAAAAAGTACAATTCTTTAGAAAGTGGCTGGGAGCGAGGATTTCTCTCTCTCTCTCTCTCTCACTGGACTGTTTGCTTTTTGGACACTGCCCTCTTGCTGCAGCACAGCCTCCCTGCACCTTTCGGAGCGCTAGCCCTCACAGCGAGTGAGCATTCCTGACCGCAACACAGCACACCGACTGGAACAGGCTCTCTGATAGTTACCTGTGCTTTCCAGGGGCTTGGATCTGGCAATCAGCCCATTTCTTCGCAGTGATCGGTTGGCAACACCATGCTTACGCAAGAGGTGGCGTTCACAGTTAGATTTGGTGGAAAAGAACGCATCACATTTAGGACAGGGGTAGGGCTTCTGACCTTTTGTTAAAACAAAATTTAAAAAAAACAAAAAAAGTAGCTATTTATGCAGTTCTTGACAATCGCATTGTCTTATAAATTAAACAAAAAAACACCAGTTAAGCGGTGTTTACTTATAACAGTATCTACAATTCTCCCAAATTAAATAGCATGCCATCTTACTCACAAAGCATAGGACAAAAAAAAACCCAAACACGACACATTTTAACTGGACGGCTGTAAGCTGCTGTTGCGGGAGCTTGCCACTCTGTCAATGAGTAACGTGACCTACACAGCCACAGGTTACTCTACAATCCAATCTAATACCTGCGTAGCAACAGTAACTAGGCTGTTAAACTGCTTCACTAAAATAAAGAACCAAAAAAAAACCCCAAAATCCGTAGCGCCGAGAACTTAAAAAGAAATACAGGCTCCAGCTGCCCTGCCCCAGGAATGAAACGCATCTCTGGGAATAGATTGTGTCCTTTGGGATGTCCGAGCTGAAATCGTGCTGCATGATATTAACACAGAATGGTTTAATACATTTGTATGGGAGTCTTTTGCCCAATATTTTAACAAAAGCATTAACACGTTTAAAATAAATGTTTGAAATAAATAGGTTAACACTTCCATTGAAACGGCCGACAGAGGGGCTCGACACGCCAGCACGTTCTGTTACTAATACCACACAATGCGATTTCACCTCAACAGCTGAATTCATGGCGGGTGTTATGACTACCGCTCCTGGTCTGGAGTCGCCAAGCAATGTGAAGAGTGCAGTCGTAGTAAACAGTCCATTGGACAGGTCGTTGGTGAATGGTCTCTTTCAAAAAATGGGATTGATTTTAGGATGAAGCTCCTTTCTCTAGAATGGCTGGTGAAAAGCCATTCTCTTCACAATACACCTACCGAGCTACGACACAAAGCCAAACATACCGCTGGAAATCTGCTAACAACAAAGAGAGAGCTGGACAGACTCAGCAGGTCCGGCAGCTCCTGTTGGTCAGTCAATCGACGTTTCAGGTCTAAAACCCGTCCTCGCTCCACCGGTGCTCCCTGACCTGCTGAGTATTTCCAGCTTTTTTCTGTTTATGTATTTTCAGACTTCGCCAAATTGGCTCACACCTAATACACGCATGTTTAGCAGTCCATTTGCATCAAAGAATGGCAGACCCACAAGGGCAGAGGACAGTGGGACAGGGTGTGGACGACACAGAAACCCTTGCCTGCCATAAGACTACAGTTCATGTACCATATTTACACATGCCCTCAGCCACTCTCACACTGGCAAGGAAGCTTAGCTTTTGTGGAATATTACTCTGCAAGTCTGGCGTATTTTTTATTGGACACTTGCCATGTCTACAAATGCAGAGATGGCGGATTGAGACGGCTTTATTTAAAAAAAAGGCAAATTTACAACATTTGGGGTTAGAAATTGGGTTGCTTTGCACCTCTCGTTAACGCCCCCTTGTGGAGTTTATACTTTTAATCCGATGACCCAAAGTGGCCGCGTCCTGTCGCTGTTTTAAGTCCATTTCACATGACATTATCTCAATGATGAGAAGTGCATAACGCTGTGTTATACGTTCTGTGGTGTGCTGAGCAAATTGGAGTTATTAAATATATATTTTTCATTTTTCCTAATGGGACACTTGGCTACGTGCGTGGTCCTTCAGCCAGGAGGGTGGAAACTCTTCGCCTAACCTCTCCCCCACCCCCACGCCATTCTCCATCACTCTGATTGATCACACCAAGACGATTTTCTTCCTCTCTCAAAAGACAGAACAATTTGCCTTCCAGAGAGCCCAGTGAAAGATGAAGAAAACTCACCCAAGCAAGAAAGGAAAGGGCTGAGCGATGTGCAGTCCCTGGGACTCATAGAATCAGAGAAACTTACAGCACAAGAGGCGGCCATTCGGCCCATCGTGCCTGTGCCGGCTCTTTGAAGGACTCACACCCTCATCCCGTGCCTGGCCTGGGAGTTGAGTGCTCTTCCACTTCAGCCGTTGAACCTGCTTTTGATTTTGGCATGTTCTTCTCCTCCTTTAGTCTCCCAGTGCCTCGCTCCAGATATGGGAATGGCAAAGGATCTTCCCCCACCCCTCCCAACCCCCAGCACTGGACCACAAGAAGATACATTATGTTGGCGTACCGAGGGAAGGCGGTGTGGGGGGGGTGGGGGGAGCGAGGATTTGCCCTACAAATTCCTCCTTTCCCTCCCAATGGAGAATTAACTGCTTCTGCTCCTGACCAAATGGCCTTAAGTTGAGAACTCAACATGTGGGGAAATCAGTGGTGTGACTCCCCCCCCCACCCCGCCTCCCCAAGCCAACTGAGTTTGTTGATCCAAGTCCCACCATTAACTCTCAGCTATTTGTAAAATGGACCACACAGAATCTGATGCTCTGCGTGAAGGGAAACCGCACAACACTAACCACGGTAAACTCCATTCTCATTTCAGAGGGTCATTTGTACAGGAGCAAAGTCCGCCTCGCGGCTTGTACACTTTGATCATCTGCAGATGCAGTATCATTTACGAAAGTGCATCTTAAAGTTAATTATTCATCAGCCCATCGCCCACGTACTCTGGAAATACTGTAGTCGGATAAGTTAGCAGCTATGGCCCAGTAAAAGCCCCAAGCAGAATTATCCACGCTCGTTCCCTTCTCCCGAACTTCATTCTTTTCCTCCTTTTTACCGTGGGAGGGATTGCAATTTATTGCGTGTATTTCGAATGGTTTGCAGAGGGATGAGGGCAGTTAGTGTGCAGTTAGCTCAGCTGTCACTCACTCAGTGCACACAGAAATCTAAGGTGACGCTTTAGGGCTCTTGCTCGACATCAACAAAGATGTCACAAACGCAACAGTCCAACCCAACTAAGCTTCCTCAGAAACCCACCAGGAACACGCTCACACCAAACCTCACATCAAACCACAGCAGAAAAAAACAAAACAAGATAAAACTCAGTCAATGAATGCACATCTATGCTGCATTTCAATAAATTATCAATGATTAAATGACATTTAGCCTGATGTCTAACTAAACTCAATACTCACACTATCCTAACCCTATCAACACCCAAAGAAAATTAGCAAGATTGGAATTTATTTCTTTTATTGCAGGAACACTGGAAGTTATAAAAAGATTCTTTGATTTTTGCACCTTTACCAAATGTTACTTTGTAACGTTTCCTCATCGGAAAACTGGGAGTGTTATTTTTGCAAACATTCTGCTGGGGTGGGGGGGGTTATATCTATTTTACAAAGGATTAAAAATGACTATCACCGGAAAGGGTGAGATCACTCCTTGCGGCAGCGGATGAGACTAATTGTCATTTTCAGGAGGTAACAATCCACTGTACTGACCGTTTAACATGCCCTGTGACACCTCCCATTTCTCAATGGCTAAACAAGATGCCCAGGGTGGACCAGTCTCCGGTCTGTGCTCCGTTAGCTGCTCACGGTTGAGGCAATGATGGTGGTGTTACAGGCGTACCTCCGCACTGGGCTAGTGGTTAGGCGCTATCCAGTGACTCGCACGTATACAGACGCTGAGCGATGATTCAGTTGCGATAATCCCCCTCCCCCACCACTACCGATGTTGAACAGACGCTCGGAGTCTAGGCTGACTCACTGAGTAGCTAGTTGAGTGAGGTATAGCGGGGCTATCAGTTCCCGCATGAGGTCATGGCCTCAACGGCAGAAGTGGCCAAAATACTGGGGAGGGGCCAGGCGGGGCTGAAACAGTGTTTTTTTCTGGGCTAGAAAGAATTACATGCTCATGTCATTTATTACTAAATACTGATGTCTGTACTCTTACCTGTGTGCGTCAGCATGTGACGTTGCAATGAACTGGCCCAAGGGAACAGACGTGGGCAGTATGGACAAGTAATCTTTTGCACCGAGTTAGAATAGGAATTCTTCTTCCCCTTCAAGATCTTTATGTCTCTCTTTTCCTTTTCCTCTGTACTATGTTCATCTTTATTGGGTTCCTCTTTGATGTTAGCAGACTGAAGAAAGGGGCTGAACTTGTTGGTGTTGGTAGTGGCCAACATCCTTTCCACGCTGGCAAATTCTCCGCTGGACTCGGGGTCCACGCCGCCGCTTATATTGGGCCGAATCTTCTTGTACTTGATCCCTCTCCTCCTCCCCTTCCTCTTGCTTGGTCCCATTGTGCCGATTGAAGCTTTCTCTACAGCGTGCTGGTTGGCCAACGTCTTAGCGGTGTGGTTGGGCTCTGATTGGGAAGCAGCCTTTGTTGTGGGCGATATCTTCAAGTCCTCTGCTTTGTCAGACAAGGAGGCACATTTTGTTATTTCTGTACTGTCCGTGACTTCCCTTTTCAACAAGGCTGGAGCAGATGAGACGGAGGAAATGATCTGAGCTATGGAGGCCAAGGGTGGAAGCTCTTTTGCAGCTGCAGGCTTGGGCAGAAGTAGTGGCGGAGGTGGTTTAGGCCTCAGAGGGCGCAGGAGGCTGGTGCTTGCGACGACAGCGGGGAAGCCTGCAGGGCCGAGGGCTGGAATCAAACCCTGCAATTGTGGAGAATGCTTTGTGCTTATGTGCTTATCGAGGTTACCTTTTGCTTGAAAAGTCGACGGGCACTGCTGACAGTTAAACGAGCTGCCGTTAACTGCTAGCTGGCTCTCGTCCTTGTTCTCTTTTTCTGCATTTACTTTCTCTTTCATGGGATTTTTGGGAACGGATAAGTCTATGGGCTCCATGGTGCTGTCAAACTGTGTGATTGGTGCAGTCAGCCTCCTCAGCAAGTGGCTCTCCTGTTTGTAGGGGTGAAAAGACACATTTCTATTTTTTTGAGAAAAATCCAACGGTTCGTCCAAGTCCATGGAAAAGATGTTCAGCGGCTCCATTTTTAAGGAGGTCTGTGGCAAGGGCCCGTGGAGAAACCCATTCTGAGGCTCCTTGTACGACACCGGGGAGCTGTCTGCAGAAACACTCTCCTCAGAGAAGGTCGGCGACACAGCTCCGTTTTCACCCACCAGGCAATCAACTAACAGTATGTGCTTCTCGATCTCTTTCTCTTCTACGTGTGTGTGCTGTTTGAGAATGTGGCGGATGCAATTGTTCTTTGTGGAGAAGCCCACGTTGCATTCTTTGCATTCAAAGGGCTTCTTCTGGCAGCTGCTGTGTGTCCTCAGATGGTGCCGCAGCGCCCGGTAATACTTCAGGTCCTCGCCACAGTACTTGCAGACAGTGTCCGGGGAGCAGAAAGAGTCTACCAGCTCAGCCGTGTGGCTTTGCACGTACTCGATATTCTTCTCAATGTCCTTCCTGCTCATCTTGAGGTGCTTCTTCCGCAGGTGCCTCTCACAGTTTGCTTTCACTGTGAAAGGGTAGTGACAGATCTTACAAATGAAGGGCCGCTCCCCGCTGTGTGTTCTCAGGTGGCGGATTAACGCTGCCTTGTCCGCAGCAATGTATGTGCAGATGTTGCACTGGTATGGCGAGATGCCCAGATGTGAGCGTATATGAGCTTTCAGAACTCCAGAGAAAGCGAACACCTGGTCACAAAAGCGACAGGGATACAAGACTTTCTTTAACGCTGGAACCTTCTTGTTGGACGCCCCTGTCATCATGGCTTTGAGGTCTCCGTCCATTACTTCCTGTTTGATAGCTCCGTTGATTTCCAAGGGCATCAACGCTTCGATAATGCTATCTTGCTCAAGCTGAGTTTTCATTTCAATTGGACTCAAGGGCTCGGTCTTGGGCTGAAGGAACGGCTGAGGTCCATTGATGGATTTTAGCTTCAGGTCCTGAGGAATGGACGCAGATTCAGTTGCCGACTTTACGAGCTTCAGTGGGGGAGGAGGGAGGTTGGGACTAATGCACCCAGGGGACGCCTGCTGGGCACTCATGAGTGGAGGCGGTGTAGACGTCACAACAACAGTGCATGGGGTGACCAGGGGCTTTGGCTTTAGTGGAGGCATCTGCCTGTAAATGGACTGCGTCGGGATGGAAGGTGCCTTGGACAGCGGCGGAAGACTGATCTGAGAAGGAGCGGACGAAGCCATTTTCAGGATCTGCTGAATGTCGGCGAGTTCGATGGCAGACTCGCTGGAGATTGGCTTTACCACGATACTGCTGTCAGGCTGGATTATAAAACCTTTCTGGAACGGCTGCAAGGACAGAATCTTAACCTTGTCTTGAAGTGGTGAGAGAGAAGACAGGGTAGCTCCCAGGGAGGCCAGGTCTAAGGGTGGCTGATTCTTCACAGTAGCACAGTTGGCCTCTTGAGGTAGGTTCCACTGGGCTGCTTCTACCCAGATACCGTGGATATCGAATTCGGTGTTTGCCTCTTGTTTTACCATCTTAACCTCTTTGGCGTGCTGCAGGCCCAACGATGACATGAAGGCTTTCTGCTTTAAGTCCACCTCGGGCGGTTGCTGAGGCTCTGGTTTGGGTTGGCCTCCTCCCAGTTGTCCTCTGTGAGTTTCCATGTGCAAGCTCAGCGCGGCGAGCATCGGAAAGGCTTTGTTACACATCTCACAGACAAACCGGTGAAACCTGCTCGTGCATCTCCTCAGGTTTACTTCAGACCAGACCTGCAAACGCCCAAGTGGCAGAAATAAAATTAAAATGAAGGCAAAATGGCAGCACAGGTTTCCATTCACACAGAAATACACCTTAATTTGTATATTAGGGGCACTCTCGGAAAACTCGGCCTCTGGATTTGTTCGTCTAATGAAGGAATGAAAGTTTTTTGTGCGTGTGAATTTTATGCTCTTCAAATTGAGGGATGGTGAGTGGGACATTTGAAGCACTTCCTGGTTTCGGTCTCGCACAGCCAGATGCAGAGTAAAGCTCCTTCTACCCCAACACATGCCTTAACTTCAACCTGCGAGCAGCATCCGCTACTGCCGACTGCGATATTATTCCATTTCCCACAACAGTGCTCCCGGGGCTTCTCCGCACGACGCTGACAATCAGTTACCGAATTAGGGGCAGTTTTGTACTTTGACTCACGCCCGTTAGAAAATGGATTGGAGATTGCTCAAACCCATTGACAGCCGTCGGAAAGAGACCTTCATCCAATCCGTCTGGGCCTATGGCAAACTCAGGTCCCAGAGGTGAGGGTCAGTGTCCAACCCACTGCAACAGCCATTTTCATTTAGACTAAACCGGACAGTGAATGTTTTAGCTGAATGTGCGGAGCACGTTACTTGTGAAGTGACCAAAATGGGCTGTTTTCGGCCTATTTACTGCACAATGAAACTACATACATGTGAAGCCAAATAAGGAACATAGGAACAGGAAGAGGCCATTCAGCCCCTCGAGCCTGTTCCGCCATTCAATGAGATCATGGCTGATCTGTGACCTAACTCCATATACCCGCCTTTGGCCCATATCCCTTAATACCTTTGGTTAACAGAAAGCTATCAATCTCAGATTTAAAATTAACAATTGATCTAGCATCAATTGCTATTTGCGGAAGTGAGCTCCAAACTTCTGCCACCCTTTGTGTGTAGAAGTGTTTCCTAATTTCACTCCTGAAAGGTCTGGCTCTAATTTTTAGACTATGTCCCCTAGTCCTAGAATCCCCAACCAGTGGAAATAGTTTCTCTCTATCTACCCTATCAGTTCCCCTTAATATCTTGAAAACTTCAATCAGATCACCCCTTAATCTTCTAAATTGTAGGGAATACAACCCTAATTTGTGCAATCTCTCCTCGTAATTTAACCCCTGGAGTCCGGGTATCATTCTGGTAAACCTACGCTGCCCTCCCTCCAAGGCCAATATATCCTTCCGAAGGTGTGGTGCCCAGAACTGCTCCCAGTGCTCCAGGTGTGGTCTAACCAGGGCTTTGTACAGCTGCTGCATAACTTCTACCCCCTTGTATTCTAGTCCTCTAGATATAAAGGCCAACATTCCATTAGCCTTTTTGATTATTTTCTGCAGTGAAATGTGTTTTCATGTACACACCATCCAGTTCAAACGGTAAATCACGACTTTAACAAATTAACCTGCACATTTGATAGATATCTGATGCCTTCTTTGCTGTTCCTTACTATGTTTCTGCTATACCACGACAATATCCAATAGCCCCGAAATGGAGAAGAGACCGTGGAGTCCGCGTCCTCCAATTCACCGTCCTCCCTGTTTCCTGACCATTAAAATCAGTGGTTAGATAAACCTTTAGCGCCATACACTGGGTGCACGGACACTCAAGCCAGATTCTCCAGTTGCATTCTCGTCGCGAGAGGCTCTGCACTGGGAGCACGATCTCGTAATATGTGAAAATCTTGTTCTGTATCTTTGTATGCATTTGTGATGAAATGCTTTGGAAAAAACAAATTATGGAGAGGGCGTTTAACCTGCTTTCTACATCCGCAAGAGTGTCACCCACTAACGGGGACAATTCTGGTGTCGCTACCGCCCAGTCTGCACTTAAAACCGGGCTGGTAGTGGAACTGCAATCAAGCAGCAAGTAGCCGCACCGACTTATCACTGCGTCGAGCTGTGTCGCAATTTTTGGGCAGGCTCGCCAGAGGTCAGAGATCGCATCGGAAACCTCATCCATACATGAAAATAGGGGTCAAGGGATGCAATTAAGACCGTCTCTGCCTGGCGCGCAATCGGCAATTCCTGCTCCGGCCCACCATCCATGGGCAGTACAGCTCGGGAGGGGGACAATTAAAGGGGCCCTCAACTGCTGTCAGGTAAAGTTGGATGGCGCTTTAGAAGATATTTTCCTGGGTTTTCCACCTTAATGTCTCTGAAATGTTCTGCAGTTCCTGCTGTACGTTCCGCACACATGTTGACTGCTGCTCCACACCTCTTTATTAAGATGTTGCTGGAGGTCCCTCACAAGAGGTCACTCCCAAATCGGTGCGCTGTCTGTCAGGGCAATTTCACGCTGGCAGCTCACCGACCGCATTATAATGAGGGCACACCAGGAAAATCAGATCTCACGCTGACTCCTCTGGGCAGCCGTCAGGCTCACCCCCCCACCTCCCCCCCCATTAATAGTCATGCACCAACATCACCCCCAACGTGTGTTATATCAGACGCTCTGGTATACAAGGAAATATTCATATGAAAGTTATAAGTCACTGAAAATAATGAGAATTTCCCTCCACCCCATGACTCAGTGAGTAAATGTACATTTTTTTATTCATTCTCGGGATGTGGGTGTTCCTGGCAAGGCCAGCATTTATTGTCCATCCCTAGTTGCCCTCGAGAAGGTGGTGGTGAACCGCCTTCATCTTGAAGTGCTGTTAGGGAGGAAGTTCCACGATTTTAACCCAGCGGCGATGAAGGATCGGCGATATATTTCCAAGTCGGGATGGTGTGTGACTTGGAGGGGAACTTGGAGGTGGTGGTGTTCCCATGCGCCTGTTGCCCTTGTCCTTCTAGGTGGAAGAGGTCGCGGGTTTGGGAGGTGCTGTCGAAGAAGCCTTGGCGAGCTGCTGCAGTGCATCTTGTAGATGGTACACACTGCAGCCACGGTGCGCCGGTGGTGGAGGGAGTGAATGTTTAAGGTGGTGGATGGGGTGCCAATCAAGCGGGCTGCTTTGTCCTGGATAGTGTCGAGCTTCTTGAGTGTTGTTGGAGCTGCGCTCATCCAGACAAGTGGAGAGAATTCGATCACACTCCTGACTTGTGCCTTGTGGTGGAAAGGCTTTGGAGAGTCAGGTGGTGAGACACTCGCCGCAGAATACCTAGCCTCTGACCTGCTCTTGTTGCCACAGTATTTATGTGGCTGGTCCAGTTAAGTTTCTGATCAATGGTGACCCACAGGATGTTGATGGTGGGGGATTCGGTGATGGGTATGCCGTTGAATGTCAAGGGGCAGTGGTTAGACTCTCTCTTGTTGGAGATAGTCATTGCCTGGCACTTGTGTGTCGCGAATGTTACCTGCCACTTATCAGCCCAAGCCTGAATGTTGTTCAGGACTTGCTGCATGCGGGCATGGACTGCTTCATTATCTGAGGAGTTGCGAATGGCACTGAACACTGTGCAATCATCAGCGAACATCCCCACTTCCGACCTTATGATGGAGGAAAGGTCATTGATGAAGCAGCTAAAGATGGTTGGGCCTAGGACACTGCCCTGAGGAACTCCTGCAGCGATGTCCTGGGGCTGTGATGATTGGCCTCCAACAACCACAACCATCTTCCTTTGTGCTAGGTATGACTCCAGCCAGTGGAGAGTTTTCTCCCTGATCCCCACTGACTTTATTCAGGCTCCTTGATGCCACACTTGGTCAAATGCTGCCTTGATGCCAAGGGCAGTCACTCTCACCTCACCTCTGGAATTCAGCTCCTTTGTCCATGTTTAGCCCAAGGCTGTAATGATGTCTGGAGCCGAGCGGTCCTGGTGGAACCCAAACCAAACTGTGTGATATATTACTGAGCGACACCGACAGGACGGTTGAAGGTGTGGTGCCTGCTGCTGAGGAAGCTGGTCTCAGGACACTGAGTTGGCTTTTGGAAAATTTGGCCTGGGTCGGGAGCTGTTGGGCAGGATTGCAGCTCCTGATTGCCATCAATTTCTACTGGAAAGAATACATCAGTGGACGTCAAATGAGGACAGGTTGGGGTTTGGCTCCGATACCCCAATGCCACTCAGTGTGCCAGGCCAAATTGGTGAGTCATCAGAGTGTTGAACTGCACCCCATCAGGACCTGCTGTCCTCAGGAAGGAGCAATGGGGGGAGCTGCAAGAAGAGACTATCAGGGAGAAAAATTGGAAGGGGTGGAGGAAAACGGTAAGATACATTAACACCACAAATTATTTCACGAGTCAGAGAAAGAGAGAGAATGCTAATTTATCTTCCCCGAATCAGTCATTAGAAATTATTTACCAAGTTTACCTGAGAAATGAGGGGGAACTTCCTGCAGGAGAAGTCGATGAATCCAAGGTCATGGAAGCCCACGGGAATTGTGGGATTGTTCTGGATATAAGGCTTTCCCGAAACGTCTGTTGGAAGTTGCTTGTGGATAATGGCATTATGACGCAGTAAACCGCGGTGTGTCTTAAAGGAAATGCAGCACAGGTTACACCTGAACAAAAAAGATTAATCGGGTACACCGTCAGTGTCTATACAGAAACATGGTTCCGAGTATTCAATAAGATCGTGGTTGATCTTCTACATCAACTCCACTTTCTCATCCTATCCCCATATCTCTTGATTCCACTAGAGTCCAAAAATCTCATTCTTGAATATACTCATTGACTCAGCATCCACAGCCCTTTGGGGTAGAGGATTCCAAAGGTTCACAAACCTCTGAGTGAAGAAATTCCTCCTCACCTCAGTCCTAAATGGCTGACCCCTTATCCTGAGACTATGCCCCCTAGCTTTAGCCTCTCCATCCAGGGGAAACAACCTCTCAGCATCTACCCTGTCAAACCCCCTCAGAATCTTACATGTTTCAATGAGATAAAATAAGATTGGCGCTTGGAAGCCAAGCATGTTGTGAGCAACAGTGAATGTTCCACAGCGTTGCAAACAAAAGACAATATAACAAAGGTCCTGCCACCATCTAATTGGGAAGATGATTTAACGGAGGCTTATAACACACGAGGGACATCCAGCTTTGTGCACTGCAGCTTACCTCGGGTTAGTTATTTGGGACAAAACTTTCAACACCTCGCACTGAAAATCCAGCGCGCGGTCTTAAAATGTGGAGCTCAAAACAGCCTGGTGCCGGGCATCAAAAGGGCACAAGGCAATCAGGCCGTATGTTGTTGTCTCTGTTCTTCTGCTGGTTTACATTTGGTCTGTTGATTGTTCTTTGGCTTCCATGCATTTCACGTTGAGTAAATATTAAAAGAGAAGCATTGAAGCCGTGGTTCATACTACAGAAGGCAGCAAAAATTCAACGAGCCACATCTGGACCCGGGCAGGCACCCACTCCACCAGCTGTTCTATAAACGCCACTGGTGGAGGCGTGGAGCAGGTTGATTGCCGATGGGCACACCGGGGGGACGGGGGTGGCTGCTGTGCCTTCAATGCCATTTGGAACTTTACGTTAAGGTCACGAGCTGGATCATTCGGCTGCGACAGCTGGAAGAGGTCGGACCCTCACTGCTGACCTGGTAAAACAGCAGCCTTACTGCAGCCAAGTTCACAACTTCCCCTTTGTGTCGCCAGGGAGCTAGTTTGGGATGGCGGGGGCGGGGCGGTCTGCGTGGGTTGCTGGTCCTACTGACCGCACAGGCCAGTCTCCTGCCCACGCTGTGCGGCTTCTGTACAATTGGGGCACTTCTTGTAGATTACAGTCGGGGTGAGACTGCAGGCTTGTAGCACTGTGCCATTTTACACGCACCTCCACTGCGAAAACATTTCAGCAACAGAAACCGTTGGTTATCACATGGGCTGCAGACACTGGCACTGGGCAGGAAACAGACAACTCCAACAAATAAAGTCCACCTGGTAGGCATCAGCTGTCAAAGTTTAACAATATTGTGAAGCGTGAGTAAAGTTTCTGTCAATACCTAAACCGCGAGCTGCTTTGCCCTTACTTCACAGTCCACTTACACCATGAGAGAACAAATGGTTAATGTGTCGTGCTGCAGTGCATCCCTTCACTATTTTAGTGGAGAAGTGAATCCATTTATTTGAAACAGGTAAGGAACGAATTTCAGAGGAAGGTGTTAAGATGTTTGTACACAAGTATTTTTTTTTATTCGTTCCTGGGATATGGGCGTCGCTGGTAAGGCCAGCATTTATTGCCCATCCCTAATTGCCCTTGAGAAGGTGGTGGTGAGCCGCCTTATACAACTGAGTGTCTCGCTGGGCCAGTTCAGAGGGGCAGTTAAGAGTCAACCACATTGCTGTGGGTCTGGAGTCACATATAGGCCAGACCGGGTAAGGACGGCAGATTTCCTTCCCTAAAGGGCATTAGTGAACCAGATGGGATTTTACAAAAATTCGGTAGTTTCATGGTCACCATTACTGAGACTAGCTTTTTATTATTTATTTAATTAATATTCTCCAGCTGCCGTGGTGGGATTTGAATTCATGTTTCCGGATCATTAGTCCAGGCCTCTTGGATTACTGGTCCAGTGACATAACCACTATGCTACCATACCCCCAGAATATATTACATAGGATATACGGCACAGAAACAGGCCATTCGGCCCAACCAGTCCATGCCGGTGTTTATACTCCACTCGAGCCTCCTCCCGTCTTTCCTCATCTAAATCTATCAGCGTAACCCTCTATTCCCTTCTCACTCATATGCTTGTCCAGCCTCCCCTTAAATACAAATATACTATTCGCTTCAACCACTCCCTGTGGTAGCGAGTTCCACATTCTCACCACTCTTTGAGTAAAGAAGTTTCTTCTGAATTCCAGATTGGATTTCTTGGTGACTATCTTATATTGATGGCCTCTAGTTATGCTCTTCCCCACAAGTGGAAACATTCTCTCTCTATCCACTCTATCAAAACCTTTCATAATTTTTAAAGACCTCTATTAGGTCACCCCTCAGCCTTCTTTTTCAAGAGAAAAGAGACCCAGCCTGTTCATCCTTTCCTGATATGTATACTCTCGATCCTTGTAAATCTTCTCTGCACCCTCTCCAGTGCCTCTATATCCCCAGTTCTCCCCGGTGTCCTGGGGCTAAAATTTATCTCTCAATCAACATCACTAAAACAGATGATCTGGTCATTATCACATTGCTGTTTGTGGGAGCTTGCTGTGCGCAAATTGGCTGCCGCGTTTCCTATATTACAACAGTGACTACACTTCAAAAAGTACTTCATTGGCTGTAAAGCGCTTTGAGACGTACGGTAGTCGTGAAAGGCGCTATATAAAGGCAAGTCTGTCTTTCAAAGCTCGCAGCAAGCAAAGTGGTCAGGATGGGCATTCCTTTCGGGATTGCAGGATGCTCCAAAATACGGAGTGCGGAGAGCAGTGCGTGAGGGCCTCTGCATCGGCATCGTTCCTGACCACAGCACCCATAGTTACTGCCCGAGGCAGTCCTTTCTGGGCACGTCACAGGAGCCCATCCTCGGTACCTTGCCACCTCCTTGAGGCCGAACTGCAGACAAATTCATCAACACGGACAACCCTTCCCATGGTCGCAGAGGTCAGTCTGGCATTAAACGGTCACGCTACTGGTCAGCTTAACTGGGCACACAACCTTCTTCGGCTGCCAGGGCTGCCAATAGCGCAGAGCGTTGCAGATGGCATCCAGTGGCTATCTGACCAGCTGCCTCACCATTCGTCCCCTGCACCGCCCCGTGCCCCACCCTCCCCCGGCCACCGCACACCCAACAAAGATCTCATGGTATTATTCGTAGAAGACCAGGGGAGTTCTCCAAGTGTCCTGGCCAATAATTAGCCCTCAACCGACACCACCAAAAAACTGATTATCTGGTCATTTATCTCTTTGTTGCCTGTGGAAGCTTGTTGTGTGCGAATTGGCTGCCGTGTTTCCCGACAACTGGTTTCGCCATTCACCGCCAGATCTGGCTGGACCACATAAAGCATTATCAGCTCCTGCTCTCGTCTGCCAAAATTGCTCACTATTCCAGAATCATTCTGGAATGCAAAGATAACCCCCGGCTTCTATTCTCCACTGCTACCCATCTTCTTAAACCCCTCTCCCCTGTCTCCTCCACCCTCACCTCCGACAAGTAGTGTGAGGAGCTCATGGACTTCTTTGTCTCTAAGATTTAAACCATCCGATCAGCTGCCTCTGCCACATTCCTTCCTTCCCCAAGCCCACCCGGCCAAACTTCCTCTAAAGTTCCCCCCTGCCCTAGCCCTGAACTCGCATCTTTCTCCAGTTTCTCTCCGATCTCCCCTCATGAACTGCTGCCTCTTAGGGAGAGCACCCTGGAATACCAAACAGGGCAACCTTCTCTGCACCCACCTCCTGCAGGACCTCTGCACCCACCTCCTGCAGGACCTCTGCACCCACCTCCTGCAGGACCTCTGCACCCACCTCCTGCAGGACCTCTGCACCCACCTCCTGCAGGACCTCTGCACACCCACCTCCTGCAGGACCTCTGCACCCACCTCCTGCAGGACCTCTGCACCCACCTCCTGCAGGACCTCTGCACCCACCTCCTGCAGGACCTCTGCACCCACCTCCTGCAGGACCTCTGCACCCACCTCCTGCAGGACCTCTGCACCCACCTCCACTCTGTCAGCCTGCCAATGGAGTCAGGCGCTGCGTCACTTCGGTATTTGCCCACAGGCTCCGTGTCGTGTTTGCCTGGCACTCCTTCCCCTTTTCCCTTTCCCCCTCCCCGCACCTCCCTCCCCCATCCCGCGCCCCACCCTGACACACAGCTGGTAAATATTTCAAATCCATTTTGAGCTTTTACACAGACAGAAACTAATTTTGCCCCATATGCAGCTATTTCCCTTTAAGTGGCCACATCCCTTTAAATTGTAGCAGCCAGTCAGATGTTTCGCATCTTCCACTCGGATTGGCCAAAACTGTGCTGGGGGCGGCGAGGGGGCGGTTACTAATTATTCAAATGAGCTGATACAACGTCTGCGGGGAGGCAGCCCAGTGTTTTTGGCTAGAATTGTGCTCGAATCAAGCCACTGCAAGCTTCACTTCACTGGGACCAGACAATCATTAAGGAGCCTTTCCCGGTCCGGCAACGCCTCGATTTTAAAATTCTCATCCTTGTTTTCAAATCCTTCCATGGCCTCGCCCCTCCCTATCTCTGTAATCTCTTCCAGCCCCACAACCCCCCGAGATATCTGTGCTCCTCCAATTCTGCCCTCTTGAGCATCCCTGATTATAATCGCTCCACCATCAGTGGCCGTGCCTTCAGCTGCCTGGACCCTAAGCTCTGGAATTCCCTCCCTAAACCTCTCCGCCTCTCTCTCCTCCTTTAAGACACTCCTTAAAACCTACCTCTTTGACCAAGCTTTTGGTCACCTGCCCTAATTTCACCTTATGTGGCTCGGTGTCAAATTTTGTTAAATAAAGCTCCTGTGAAGCGCCTTGGGACGTTTTACTACGTTAAAGATGCTGTATAAATACAAGTGCTTTTGTTCGTTTTACTGCTTAATCTAGTAAATGTTGATTACAAATTCTTTCCCAGTTTGATAACTTTACTCGCCCACATTGATTCAGGCTTCTTTATCTTTGTACATAATGGAAGTTTTAAAATAATCATTCATTGTTTCATTTTCTACTTTTGAAGTTTTAAAAATATTTTCACATGCGGACGTGAATGAATGCAAATGTATTTCCGGTCTAGATTGTTACACAACTTGGAAAAAGCGGCCATGAAATTAGCCGGCGTGCGCTGAACATTCTGGAATAATATGCATTCCATCACCGACCCACAATCAGACCGTCCGTCGCAGCATTGCGGGGGGACAGACTTCTGTGCGAGACCCAACGTCAGACAGCAAAAGCTCCCTCCTTCAGTATCCAACACTTGTTGGCACAGGCAGCACCTGAGCGCCGACAGCCGAATGAAATTAAACCATTGAGAAAGCCTCCAGCATAAAGACTCGGGGGCGTTGATCAGTTCTACACACTAAACTCACAAGCCACTCCCAAAGCTTAGGCTAATTGTGCGGCACCTTGGATGCACACTGCACCAAGGACAACGAAGGTCACTGTAAATCCAAGCCTGCTGCTGGGGATGAGGTTACAGCAGGAGCCTCTCTGTAGGCCAGAGACTCGGCCTTTGTCGCCTTCCAGCAACATCGCTTCTCTTTCACATCATCACAAGCTGAAAAATTAGTAACACTTCCCTCACTGAGGTTTTTTTCTTTGAATCAATAATAATGAATTAGGTCAAATGAGTTAAATCTGGTCTTGTCGGGAGATGCTGTTACAGCTATCTGCGCCTTGGGCTCATTCAATAGTCGGGTAGCGAGAGCTCTTCACTTTCCACATTCTTTAATCTTGTCACTCAAGCTTTTTATTTTATATATTTGATTCGAGTTGCGTTACCAGTGATATTGAAATTCCAGAAGTAAGGAAACAAGTTCATGCAGCTCTTGGTGAATATGAAATCTATAATACGACGGCTTTCCCTCCCCACCCCATCCCCAACACACAAATCTGCACATCATGCTTGCTGTCCCCACCCTGGACACGGTCAGCATGTGCGTCTATTCTGCTTCAGGGACGTGTGGTAATAATAGAGCAATCAGGACCGGGGACTCTGGCTGGGTTTTTCTCTTCGGTGCCTGGGGACAGTGGAGACAGCAACAACTTGTATTTTATAGCACCTGTAGAGTAATAAGTTAATAAGTGTCCCAAGGCGCTTCACAGGAGCGATTATCAAACAAAATTTGACACCAAGCCACATAAGGAGATATGAGGGCAGGTGACTAAAAGCTTGGTCAAAGAGGTAGGTTTTAAGGAGCGTCTTAAAGAAGGAAAGAGAGACGGAGAGGTTTAGGGAAGGAATTCCAGAGCTTAGGGCCCAGGCAGCTGAAGGCACGGCCACCAATGGTGGAGCAATTATAATCAGGGATGCGCAAGAGGCCAGAATTAGAGGAGCGCAGATATCTCGGGGGGTGGGGGGGGGGGGTTGTGGGGATGGAGGAGATTAGAGAGATAGGGAGGGGCGCGGCCATGGAGGGATTTGGAAACAAGGATGAGAATTTTGCCGGACATACTATCATCCCTCCACCACTGTCCAGTCCCAGTTACCTGACTCAGCACGGAGCAGGGATTGAACCGGGACGTGTATGAGCTTCTACATCCAGTAGTGCACTTGCCCACTGCACCAGCAGGGGAGCTCTAACTACTCAGCCTCGGCTCCACTGTTCGTCCAGCAATCCTGAGCAGAGGCCTTATTTGCACAACAGTCAGTGTAAACAGCCAGTTTTCAATTCTCTCCAACTCAGCTCCACTCAGTCCTAAATTATTGCATTCTCCGCCCCCCAATTCCCACTGTGACAGTCCCGATTACAGGGATCAAACAGCTGCAATAATCTCTTCCAGTTGCTGCGAGTTTTACGCAGCACTCACTGGACCTTCAGCCTGACTGTCTCACCAGCTCCAGTCATCTCACTTATATCCCCTGCCGCCCTTCAGTGCACGCAGATAAACAGGCTCCAGGATCTGGAGCAGAACACACTCTTCACTGGACCGAGGGTTTTATTTTGCTAATGCAGAGACCCTGTGCGCACTCCGCACAGCCCCAGACATTCCCAATGGCGTTGCTACACATTTAACACACAAACCGTCAGAGTCAGAAACAATTTTGAAAACGGAATGCATTACAGCGTCCTAGGAATGGCCAAATGTGCTCGCACAAATGGCCACTCTGACAACTTCTGTCCACGTCACTTGTGGTTTTAGCTGGCTTGGTTCTCTAACAGGTCACTGTGGCATCTTTCACTTCAGTGGAGTGCCAGAGGTACCATCGCAGGAGCGAGCGCTGGTCCTCTGTAAATTCCACATCCATCAAGCTCTGATTCCACTCCCGACTCTTTCCCCGCCCTCCGACCTTCACAATGACTCCACTGTCAGTAGCAGTCGCACGCTCAGAGAGCTGAGCTTTCACAGAGACCCCGACTCTTCCTCCAACGCTTTCTAAATAACCTCTGACACACGCGCACAGATGGTTAGGACTCGACTACTCAACAAATTGTCAGCTTTCAGCTGTCCTGCTCTCTGAGTCATGATCAAGAAGTGATCTCTCAATGGCCAAGAATTAAAACTCAGCAACAACTGCACCTGTTCAGCATTTTAAAAACTGACTGAAGTACAATAAGTGTGCACAGATTTTTAAAGCAATCTTTCACTCGACGTTATGCCAGTCCCATCAAATCCTTGCCCCAACCACTGCTCCAAGACAAACGGAGGGGCAGGGGCAGGAGATCTTAGTCCAAATGACCAGCAACTCGTGCAACCCACCCCTCCCCACAGATTTCTCCCTTCCTTTCCCAAAAGCCGTGCCTCATGCTGGGGACTATTCGACAACGATGGGCATCACTGCTGACCCCATCCTGCCTCTCCCGCTGCCCCCACTCAACAACAACTTGCATTTCTATAGCGCCGTAAACGTAGTAAAACATCCCAAGGCGCTTCACAGGAGTGTTCTCAAAGGACAGGTGACCAAAAGCTTGGTCAAAGAGGTCGGTTTTAAGGAGCGTCTTAAAGGAGGAGAGGTAGAGAGGCGGAAAGGTTCAGCGAGGGAATTCCAGAGCTTGGGGCCCGGGCAGCTGAAGGCACGGCCACCAATGGTGGAGCGATTAAAATCAGGGATCCTCAAGAGGTCAGAATTGGAGGAGCGCAGATATCTTGGGGGTTGTGGGGCTGAAGGAGATTAGAGAGATAGGGAGGGGCGAGGCCATGAAGGGATTTGAACACGAGGATGAGAATTTTGAAATGGAGGCGCTACCGGACCGGAAGCCAATGTAGATTTTCCAGCGCAAAAAGAAAATACTGCAGATGCTGGAAATCTGAAATAAAAACAGAAAATGCTAGAGATACTCAGCAGGTCAGGCAGCATCTGTGAAGAGAGAAACAGAGTTAACGTTTCAGGTCGATGACCTTTCATCAGAACTGGAAAAAAGCAGGAAATGGAACAGATTTTTAAGCAAGTGTAGAGGCTGGGAAAGGGGGGCAGGGATGAAAGAACAAAAGGGAAGGTCTGTGATAGGTTAGAAGGCAGGAGAGGTTAAGAGACATTAAGAGATATTCAAGGCAAAAGAAACAAAGGCTGGCTCTAGATGAAGTGTAAATTGCGCTGGCAGAATGAAAGACAGCTGCCATGTGGGAGAGAAGAAAAGACACAAACAAAAAGTATGGATAAAAAATATATATATGATAGGGGCCGAGGTTATGGTCTGAAATTGTTGAACTCTATGTTGAGTCCAGAAGGCTGTAAAGTGCCTAATCGAAAGATGAGGTGCTGTTCCTTGAGCTTACGCTGAGCTTCAGTGGAACAATGCAAGAGGCCGAGGACGGTGAGGTCTGAGTGGGAGTGGAGCGGAGAATTAAAGTGACAGGCGACCGGAAGCTCGGGGTCACCCTTACGGACTGTACGGATTTTAATCGCTCCACCACTGGCGGCCGTGCCTTCTGTTGCCTAGGCCCTAAGCTCTGGAATTCCCTGCCTAAACCTCTCCGCCTCTCTACCTCTCTTTCCTCCTTTAAGACGCTCCTTAAACCTACCTCTTCCTGTCCTAATATCTCATGTGGCTCAGTGTCAAATTTTGTGTTATAACGCTCCTGTGAAACGCTGTGGGAGATTTTACTACGTTAAAGGCGCTATATAAATGCAAGTTATTGTTGAATGTTTCTCTGCAGCTGTACAATCTATATTAACGATTTGGAGGAGGGGACCGAGTGTAACATAAAGTTTGCAGATGATACAAAGATGGGAGGGAAAGTAGAAAGTGAGGAGACATAAAAAACCTACAAGGGGATATTGACAGGCTGGGTGAGTGGGCGGAGATTTGGCAGATGCAATACAATATTGGAAAATGTGAGGTTATGCACTTTGGCAGGAAAAATCAGAGAGCAAGTTATTATCTTAATGGCGAGAAACTGGAAAGTACTGCAGTACAAAGGGATCTGGGGGTCCTAGTGCAAGAAAATCAAAAAGTTAGTATGCAGGTGCAGCAGGTGATCAAGAAGGCCAACGGAATGTTGGCTTTTATTGCTAGGGGGATAGATTATAAAAACAGGGAGGTATTGCTGCAGTTATATAAGGTATTGGTGAGACCGCACCTGGAATACTGCATACAGTTTTGGTGTCCATACTTAAGAAAAGACATACTTGCTCTCGAGGCAGTACAAAGAAGGTTCACTCAGTTAATCCCGGGGATGAGGGGGTGGACATATGAGGAGAGGTTGAGTAGATTGGGACTCTACTCATTGGAGTTCAGAAGAATGAGAGGCGATCTTATTGAAACATATAAGATTGTGAAGGGGCTTGATCGGGTGGATGCGGTGAGGATGTTCCCAAGGATGGGTGAAACTAGAACCAGGGGGCATAATCTTAGAATAAGGGGCTGCTCTTTCAAAACTGAGATGAGGAGAAACTTCTTCACTCAGAGGGTAGTAGGTCTGTGGAATTTGCTGCCCCAGGAAGCTGTGGAAGCTACATCATTAAATAAATTTAAAACAGAAATAGACAGTTTCCTAGAAGTAAAGGGAATTAGGGGTTACGGGGAGCGGGCAGGAAATTGGACATGAGGCCGAGTTCGGATCGGTCGAGGCCATGTGGGTGGCGGAGCAGGCTCGAGGGGCCGATTGGCCTACTCCTGCTCCTATTTCTTATGTACATGAATAAAACACATTTTCTGCAATGATAGCACAGTTTCCTTTGGATACTTAACATCTTTCAGAATTGGGTGACGGGTGGGTCCCCAGGGTTGTATCAATACAGGAGTTCCCCATGGGCATCCCTGGGTCTATGTCCATATGGGGGTGTGCGGGGGGGGCGATGGTCAGCACGATACCCAGACTTCAAGGGTTAAGTTATGAGGAGAGATTACACAAATTAGGATTGTATTCCCTAGAATTTAGAAGGTTAAGGGGTGATCTGATCGAAGTTTTCCGGATATTAAGGGGAACAGGTAGGGTAGATAGAGAGAAACTATTTCCGCTGGTTGGGGATTCTAGGACTAGGGAACATAGTCTAAAAATTAGAGCCAGACCTTTCAGGAGTGAAATTAGGAAACACTTTTACACACAAAGGGTGGTAGAAGTTTGGAACTCTCTTCCGCAAACGGTAATTGATGCGGGGGTCAATTGTTAATTTTAAATCGGCGATTGATAGCTTTTGGTTAACCTAAGGTATTAAGGGATATGGGCCAAAGGCGGGTATATGGAATAGCAAAATACTGCGGATGCTGGAAATCCTAAATAACAACAGAAAACGCTGGAAAAACTCAGCAGGCCAGGCAGCATCCGTGGAGAGAGAAACAGAGTTAACGTTTCAGGTCGAAGACCTTTCGTCAGAACTGGAAAAAAGCAGGAAATGGAATAGATTTTAAAGGAAGTTTAGGGGCCGGGAAAAGGGGGAGGGGATGAAAGAGCAAAAGGGAAGGTCAGTGATAGGATAGAAAGCAGGAGAGATTAAGAGGCATTGAGAGACGTTCAAGGCAAGAGGAGGTGGTAATGTGACAGGTGAAGGAACAAAGGATGGCTCTGGATGAAGTGTGAATTGCGCTGGCAGAATGAAGGACAGCTGCCATGTGGGAGGGAAGAAAAAAAGGCACAAACAAAAGTGTGGATAAAAAAATATATATATATATATATGTGATAGGGGCCGAGGTTATGATCTGAAATTGTTGAACTCTATGTTGAGTCCAGAAGGCTGTAAAGTGCCTAATCGAAAGATGAGGTGCTGTTCCTCGAGCTTTCACCGAGCTTCCGTGGAACAATGCAAGAGGCCGAGGATGGTGAGGTCTGAGTGGGAGTGAAGCGGTGAATTAAAGTGACAGGCGACCGGGAGCTCGGGGTCCCCCTTACGGACTGAACGGAGGTGTTCCACAAAGCGGTCACCCAATCTGTGTTTGGTCTCCCCATATGGGGTGTATGGAGTTAGGTCGCAGATCAGCCATAATCTCAATGAATGGCGGAACAGGCTCGAGAGGCTGAATGGCCTCCTCCTGTTCCTATGTTCCTTCACACAGTTCACACAGAAAAGCTTGACCAGCACTGCGATACAGAGCGACCAAAGCCTCACACAGACAGCACTGACTGATGACTGAGGGAAGTGGCTGGCTGCGTAAGGAATGACACTCAGCTCAGTGCTGCGGTGAAACCGGTTTGTCAAAGTTTCACCTGCTGCCCTCCCCCACACAGAGAACTGGCTGCTTCTCCTGGGTTCTGGCTTCACTGGGACTGAGTGTTCCTGAACATTGCTGGTCTCAAACATAATACTAACTGGCCACTAGGAGGAGTGCGGGAGAGGCTCCAAATCACCTGTCTTCTCACTCCCTGCCTCCCACTCGCTCTGGGAAACAGCCTGTTTCCTGGCTCAGCTGCCACAGGCCAGATCCAAAATTCAACACACAAGGAATCATAGATAAAAATCTGTATCGTACCAGTGGGTGCAGAGCGCCGGGATACTCCCAACATCTTGCACTTGCTCACCGCTCCAACAGAATTTCGCAGTGAGAGCTGTTTACCGTATTATGTCAGTTCCCCTCCTCCTCGCCCCTGGCTAAATTCACCTGAGGATGCATCGAACATTGTGTCAGAATCCACAAAACTCAAAGGAAACCACAAGCTCGTTCTGACTGCCGGTGGATTTAAAATCCAGTCTGCACAGGCAAACAAAGAGCCATTGTCTGGCGCAGTCTCTCTATACATTGCTGCTCGATATACATTCTGCCGAAATCCGTGCAAATCACAACAAACTCGTCCCCTCCATTGATGCGTCTACACACAGTGAACCCCTATTAGTAAAATGGGGAACTTATTCAGTTATTGTGCGCAGTTTCCCCATTTTAATTGTATTCTAATTATCCATTAATTGAGCTTGAAAGCACCTTGCCAGACTTGTGTGAACAGGAACAGCAGAATCTGCACACTTTGCCGTGTGCACACCATGTCAAAGCGACCTGCATTGCTCACACTTACACAGCTTTGGGCAGGAATCGAATCAAGTCTCTCGTTCTGAGCCGTAAGCTGAGCTCACAAGCGACTCCGCTGGTCAAACACGCTGGCTAGTTGGGATGGTCAAGAAGATGCCAGGATGCTCCACTACTGCTTAAAGGCACAGCAGTGGCCCAGTGCCAACGCTCCTGTCCCACACCCAACCCCACACCACCGCGCCCCCCCCCCCCCCCCCCGCCCCGCTCTATCATGGGTAACTGCCTAACACTGTAGACATCAGTAACTCAGAGATGTTTGGGCTTGCAGACACAACCCAAGTGATGGAGTCTACCCTGGAAAATACTAATTCAATAATGATCAATACTGTGTGTAGCTGTGTTGGACCTCCAACACACAGAGAGCCAATATGCCACCCCAGGGGAGAACCTTTGCTTATGGAAAAAAAAATCACTTAAATCAGCACTCTGAACCCAACCCACCTCCCTCATCCCAACGGCCCACCCCACCTCCCTCATCCCAACGGCCCAACCCACCTCCCTCATCCCAACGGCCCAACCCACCTCCTTCATCCCAACGGCCCAACCCACCTCCTTCATCCAACGGCCCAACCCACCTCCTTCATCCAACGGCCCAACCCACCTCCTTCATCCAACGGCCCAACCCACCTCCTTCATCCCAACGGCCCAACCCACCTCCTTCATCCAACGGCCCAACCCACCTCCTTCATCCAACGGCCCAACCCACCTCCTTCATCCCAACGGCCCAACCCACCTCCTTCATCCCAACAGCCCAACCCACCTCCCTCATCCCAACGGCCCAACCCACCTCCTTCATCCCAACAGCCCAACCCACCTCCCTCATCCCAACGGCCCAACCCACCTCCTTCATCCAACGGCCCAACCCACCTCCCTCATCCCAACGGCCCAACCCACCTCCTTCATCCAACAGCCCAACCCACCTCCTTCATCCCAACGGCCCAACCCACCTCCTTCATCCCAACGGCCCAACCCACCTCCCTCATCCCAACGGCCCAACCCACCTCCCTCATCCCAACGGCCCAACCCACCTCCCTCATCCCAACGGCCCAACCCACCTCCTTCATCCAACGGCCCAACCCAGCTCCCTCATCCCAACGGCTCCCGGGCAAATAGCAAAGCTGCATTTAAGGGGAAACGAGAAAAACACATGAGGGGGAAAGGGATAGAAGGATATGCTGATAGGGTGAGATGAAGAAGGACGGGAGGAGGCTCGTGTGGAGCGTAAAGACCAGCTTGGACCTGTTGGGACAAATGGCCTGTTTCTGTGCTGTCCATTCTGTGTAATTTTATATAAGATGAACAGTTGAAATGTTTTCCAGGGGCTCGGCAACTATCCTTAGGTAGGCAGATGCTCCTATTGTATAGAAATTAGTTTTTTTGTGAGGGAAGAGTAAAAAAAATCAGACCGTTGCTTCAGTGCAATCTCATTGTGGTAACGTAAGTCGGTAACCAGTCTGCAGGTGTCCGAGGCCGGGAGCTCGGCAGTGGGTCAGGACTCCTATTGTTTTACCAGCTACATTCTTCAAAAAGAAAAGTCAAGCTGATATGTAAAGAAAGGGTTGTCCCTGCTCCTGGCTTCTGCCCTTGTGAGATCCCAGGCGCTGTGCACAGAAGGCGGGTATCAAGCTTACCTCAAGGTAGAATCCGGATGTGTCTCCATGTGGCTCTCCAGTCCATATTTGCATATGAAAGTCTTGAAACACACTGGACAGTGAAGAACCTCGTCGGTCTTTTTGTCTTCCTCTGCGTCAGAGGGGATCTCCCGGGTAACCTGGGCGGGAGACGGGGAGAGGAGTGTTTGGAGAAGAAATAAAAGAAAAAGGAAAATTGATCAGTGAATATGCCGGGTTTTTTCATTTTTCACCTCCTAAATTTTCTCATCTCCTTTCTAAAAAGGTCACGCCTCATACTGGGCTGGGGGGGGCGGTGGTGGGGGGGCACTTTTATGGTTAAGAGCCTGCTGATACGTTGTGAACACGGCAGTTCTTCCCGCGTGACCCCAAACAGTGAGTGCTCACATGCTATTCGACCATGGAAGGGTACTGCCTCATTCTCACCCCAGATCTACACAAGCACTGTCCAACAGGAGCAGGAATCCTGACTAATTTTCTTCCCTGTGCCCACCGCCGCCACCACCCCGCCCCTCGTAGGACACTGCCATCGCGCACCAACTGACATCCGCTCATGCGACACCATGCAGGGCTTGAGCACCGCACGGGACATTTCCCAACAGAATTGTCAATGGAGCCCATCAGTTGGTTTATAATCTAGCACTTCGGGGAAACAGGTGACTCCAACACGCTACGCCACCAAGTGACGGGATACAGGTCCGTAGCCGTGCGATTCCCCGCATAGCGAGTGCTTGGTCTTCACCACACTGCTGGGAGATGGAGGGAAAAGACAAGAGAGGGGGGAATCTTAATGGCTCCACACAAATAGGGAAATTAAATTGGACAGTGAGTCACTCCCGCTACTTTACACCACCCCCACCCCCCACCCCAACCCCACGACCCTCTCCAGCATTTGCAAGAACATAAGAACTAGGAGCAGGAGTCGGCCATTCGGCCCCTCGAGCCTGCTCCGCCATACGGCCCCTCGAGCCTGCTCCGCCATTCAATGAGATCATGGCTGATCTTCGACCTCAACTCCACCTTCCCCCCCCCCCGATCCTCATATCCCTCGATTCCCCTAGAGTCCAAAAATCTATCGATCTCAGCCTTGAATATACTCAACGATTCAGCATCCACAGCCCTCTGGGGCCGAGAATTCCAAAGATTCACAACCCTTTGAGTGAAGAAATTTCTCCTCATCTCAGTCTTAAATGGTCGACCCCTTATCCTGAGACTATACCCACTAGTTCTAGACTCTCCAGCCAGGGGAAACAACCTCTCAGCATCTACCCTGTCAATCACCCTCAGAATCTTATATGTTTCAATGAGATCACCTCTCATTCTTCTAAACTCCAGAGAGTAGAGGCCCAATCTATTCAATCTCTCCTCATAGGACAGCCCTCTCATCCCAGGGACCAATCCTAGGCAAATGCCTAAGACACTCGCAATGGCTGAGATAAACCCGTGCCCCATCACTCAGTGGCACTGCGCGCTAGAACACCAATACACTGTGCCACCTCACCAGCACAGCTCATTCTAATAGTGGCCTTTCAGCTGGTATGACACGGGCCTCAGAAACTGAGAGCGTTTTTTAAATGATTTGCAAGCCAGGGGATGCTGCTTACACATTACTGTGACTTAAAGGGGAAATGACCTCGAGTGGCTTGGCAAACAGCAATGAATGTTTGCCAAGTGCTACCTGCACACTAATCATTCTCTCTCCTGTTACTAAGCCTCAGGTTTTAAAGTTTCTAGTTGGAGATGTGCTGGGAACAGACATTTTGTGTAGGACTTTTCCCCTGGTACAGTCCCACAGCTGCATCCCATCACATCTGTACACACACTTGCAAAATAATTCCACAGAACCCACTTCCCCTGTAAAGACCACGACAGCGAGTCAGTGTAAAAATTAGGCGCATTAACTGAGACCAGCCTGAGCTGTAAACTGGATTTAGCCGTCGAGCCATTTATATTAACATCCGTTTTTATTAACGTCTGTTTCTCTGTCACCGAATGTTACCAAGCATGACCAGGGAAACATAGGAAGCAAAAATACGCTTTCCTAATTCAGAATATTCTGCAATGACAGTGTTTATCTGTCTGGAAATATGGCACAAGAAAATCACCAGCGTTGCAAATAACAATAGAAGAGGCTGATAACGCACAACGGGCCAGTCAGTGTCGGAAAGAGAACAACGGGCTCATGTTTTTGAACATTTTGATGACAAGCCCCACCCAATGACATTAACCCATCTTTCTCTTTCCGATACCGACTGGCCGGTTCCGTGCTGGGGCATTTTCTCCTTTTACTGAAGGAATGCTGCTGCACCGACGGCCGAATATCGAAGGTCACGCTCGGTAACAGCGCTCTACCTTTCCCTAACGCTCCTCGTGTGCAGAGAGGTCCCTCAGAGTGCTTGACAGGACGACGGAAACCAGGAGCACGAGGGGCAAGAGGACAAGAAAAAGTTGGGCAAGGCGGAACCTGACGGCACACTCAAAGGAAATGGTGTTTTTTTAGGATTCTTTTGAAAGCAGGGAGGGAAGCGTGTGCCGGCCAAAAGAGCAAGGACCAACGGTGGAGCAGAGACAACCACCAAGGTTAGCGACTGCACCAGACTTCACTGAACAGCCTGGACAGTTCCGGAGTCTTTCGCTGCTAAGGAGATGCCTGACTGGAGGCTTCACAGCGATCCTGGCGATTGGACAGCCCAGGGTTTTCTGGCTTTCATTAACCAACTGCCCTGTAAGAGCTCGGGTCGCTTCTCCCTGCAAGCAGTTTATTGTATAATATGCCTCTCGTGCATTTTCCAGAGATTGAGAGTAATTCAAGGCTCTAGTGGGAGACAGGTGGAGACTCAGGCTGAGGACTGACGTTACCGCCTCGCAGCTGTCACTTTAAGGAGACAGAATCTTCCTTTGTTTGTCTATGCAAGGCTGTAATATAATATCAAAAAATGACAGCTCGCTTGTTAAATACACAAAAAGATGGGCAGATTTCTCCTCATTGTCTCAATGTTACAGTAATGTTGATGGTTTTCCAGCACGACAGACAGTTAATGGGCTCTCTTTAACTACACCTTGACCACAACTGGACTCAAAAGATGGGGAGGGAGAGAGGGGTCAACAGGTCAACAGGTTTAACTGTTTATAGCCTTGAATTCCAGCCTTGTTTTCTCCTGATTTCTCTACCATGTGGTAAGGTTCAAAGGGCAATACACGGCAATATTTTGAACTACACCATTCTGGTTTTTGTGCCACTTGTTGTGGGATAGAGATTGAGAGAGAGAGACAAAGAGAGAAAGGGAGAGACAGAGACAGAGAGGGAGAGACAGAGAGAGGAAGAGGGAGACAGAGAGAGAGACAGAGTGACAGAGAGAGAGAGGGAGAGAGAGAGAGAGAGCGAGAGAGAGACAGAGAGAGAGAGAGAGACAGAGAGAGAGAGAGACAGAGAGAGAGACACACAGAGAGCAAGAGAGAGAGAGAGAGACAGAGAGAGAGAGAGAGAGAGAGGCAGAGTGAGAGAGAGAGAGAGGAAGGGAGAGAGAGTGAGACAAAGACAGAGAGAGAGAGACAGAGAGAGAGAGAGGGAGAGGCAGAGAGAGACAGAGAGAGAGAGAGAGAGAGAGGGAGAGGCAGAGAGAGAGGGAGAGACAGAGAGAGTGAGACAAAAAGAGGGAGACAGAGAGAGACAGAGAGAGAGAGACAGAGAGAGAGAGACAGAGAGAGAGAGACAGAGAGAGAGACAGAGAGAGAGAGACAGAGAGAGAGAGACAGAGAGAGAGAGAGAGACAGAGAGAGAGAGAGTGAGACAAAAAGAGGGAGACAGAGAGAGACAGAGAGAGAGAGACAGAGAGAGAGACAGAGAGAGAGAGACAGAGAGAGAGAGACAGAGAGAGAGACAGAGAGAGACAGAGAGAGAGAGAGACAGAGAGAGAGACAGAGAGAGAGACAGAGAGAGAGAGGAATTCACGTAAAAATAGCCAAAGATAAAGACAGACTTGCATTTCTATAGCGCCTTTGACGGCCACCAGACGTCCCAAAGTGCTTTACAGCCAATGAAGTACTTTTTGAAGTGTGGTCACTGTTGTAATGTCGGAAACACGGCAGCCAATTTGCGCACAGCAAGCTCCCACAAACAGCAATGTGATAATGACCGGATAATCTCTTTTAGTAATGTTGATTGAGGGATAAATATTGGCCAGGACACCGGGGAGAACTCCCCTGCTCTTCTTCGAAATAGTGCCATGGGGTCTTTTACACCCACCTGAGAGAGCAGCCCAGACCCAAGTTGAAAATCTCATCTCTGACAGTGCAGCGCTCCCCTCAGTACTGGTGATGCATTTTGGCAGAGGAACAGGGAGAGGCAATATACACTTAATGGCACAGTTTTAAAGAGTGTGCAGGGACAGAGGGACCTGGGAGTCAATGTGCATAGGTCCCTGAAGGTGGCGGGACATATTGAGAGAGTGGTTAGCAAAACATATGGGATCTTAGGCTTCATAAATAGAGGTATTGAGTACAAAAGTAGAGAAGTTATGCTGAATCTTTATAAAGCACTGGTTAGGCCACAACTGGAGTATTGCGTCCAGTTCTGGTCACCACACTTTAGGAAGGATGTGAAGGCCCTTGAGAGGGTGCAGAGGAGATTTACCAGAATGGTTCCGGGGATGGGGGATCTTAGCTACAAGGACAGGTTAGAGAAGCTGGATTTGTTTTCATTGGAGCAAAGGAGGTTGCGGGGTGATTTGATAGAGGTGTTCAAGATTATGACAGGTTTGGATAAGCTAGACGGGGAAAGGCTGTTCCCACTAGTTGATGGTACAAGGACTAGGGGACACAGATTTAAGGTTTTGGGCAAGAGATACAGGGGGGATGTGAGGAAAAACTTTTTTACGCAGCGAGTGGTGAGGACCTGGAACTCGCTGCCGACGGAAGTGGTGGAAGCGGAGACACTCAATGTTTTCAAGGGGAGACTGGATAGGCACTTGAGGAAAATAAACTTGCAGGGCTACGGGGACAGAGCGGGGGAATGGGACTGACTGGATTGCTCTACAGAGAGCCAGCACGGACTCGATGGGCCGAATGGCCTCCTTCTGTGCCGTTATGACTCTATGGGGGCTAAATTCGGTTGATTTGCGCCTCCCGTTAGCACCCTAAGAGGGCGCTAACGGGGCACATATCAACTAGTGCCGGCGGCACAGCGCCGCGAACGCTTCCTGTGAAATTCAGCGGGAGGTTGGCGGCAGCGCTAAGCGTTAGCGCCGTGCCGCCGGCGATGACGTCATCGCCGTGCGCAGCGCCCCGGCTGTAACATCGGGAGCGCCCCCTGACTTACCGCCGGACACTATGTCCACTGGGGTCAGGGGGGGCCGACCTGCTAGTTAAAGGGGAGGTGGTGGGCGGCCATTTTTGTTGCTGGCCGCCTGCCAGCACCTGCCCCCGGCCCCCGTGAAGCCCCCCCGCGGGGTGCTGGCTGCTCTCCGTGAGCCCGGCACTCCCGATCCATGGTGGACCAGCTGGGCGCCGGGACGCGCTGCGCCAGGCCCCTCCCCTTTAATAAGGGGAGGAAGGCCTGCAGTACCGCGGCGCAACGTGCCGCAGCGTAGCACCACGATATTGGCTCGCAGCGTCCCAAGAGGGACGCGGGGCGCTTCCAGTAGCGCCCCTCCTCCCTCTCGGGGCGCTACCTGGGAAAATCGGCTGCGGGAGCGCTAACGTTTTCGGGGCTATGACTCTATGGGGGAAAAATTCGGTTGGTTAGTGCCTCCCATTAGCGCCTCTGGGGGGGCGCTAGGAACTTAGCGCCCGAACGCAGCGATTTTAGCGCCGCTCGCGAAATTGGCCAGTTGTTTTGCAGCGGCGCTAAGCACTACCGCCACGATCTTCTGCACCCGCAGATCGTGACGTCAGTCGAGCGTGTAACGCCCCGGACTGGATATTGAGTCGCGCCCCCGCCTTAGCACCTGCCGCTAGGAACGACAGGTAGAGGGGAATGCTTTCAAGTCGGGAGGGGGCTGGGGGAGCGCTATTTAAAGGCGGGCCCTTCCTGCCTTTTCTTGTCGGCAAAACTAAGGAGTTTTGGCCCTCAGCACCACTTTTGAGGTTCCTAAGCGCCGAGCTCTTTCCCTGGGCCGATCCATTAGTGCTTCCAACACAATTGCTTTTGAGGTCTCTCCAGGCCGAGCTTCAAGGCTGCAATCTTCTTCTTAGGCAGTCCCTCGGAACCGAGGATGACTTGCTTCCACATTAAAAATGAGTTCTCAGGTGACTGATGAGTCCAATGCGGGACCTACAGTCTCTGTCACAGGTGGGGCAGACGGTGGTTGAAGGGGCGGGTGGGTGGGGCGCTTGGGTTGACGTGCGCTCCTTCCGCTGTTTGCGCTTGGCTTCCGCTTGCTCCCGGCGAAGAGACTCGAGATGTTCGGCGCCTTCCCGGGTGCTTCTCCTCCACTTTGTACGGTCTTGGGCCAGGGATTACCAGGTGTCGGTGGGGATGTTGCACTTTTTCAAGGAGGCTTTGAGGGTGTCCTTGAAGCGTTTCCTCTGCCCACCTGGGGCTCTCTTGCCGTGCCAGAGCTCCGAGTAGAGCGCTTGTTTTGGGAGTCTCGTATCGGGCATACGGACAATGTGACCTGTCCATCGGAGCTGATCGAGCGTGGTCAAAGCTTCGATGCTGGGGATGTTGGCCTGAGTAAGAACACTGACATTGGTGTGCCTATCCTGCCAATGGATTTGCAGGATCTTGCTGAGGCAGCGTTGGTGGTACCTCTCCAGTGCTTTTGGTCCATGTCTCTGAGGCATACAGCAGGGCGGGTATCACTGCTGCTCTGTCGACCATGAGCTTAGTGCTGGGTTTGAGGTCCTGGTATTCAAACACTCTCTTCCTCAGGCGACCGAAGGCTGCACTGGCACTCTCAAGGCGGTGTTGGACTTCGTCATCGACGTCTGCCCTTGTTGACAGTAGGCTCCCGAGGTATGGAAAGTGGTCCACGTTGTCCAAGGCCTTGTCGTGGATTTTGATAATCGGGGGGCAGTACTGTGTGGCGGGGGCAGGTTGGTAGAGGATCTTTGTCTTACGGATGTTTAGTGTAAGGCCCATGCTCTCGTACGCTTCGGTGAAGGTGTTGACGATGGTTTGGAGTTCGACCTCAGAGTGAGCGCAGACGCAAGCATCGTTTGCATACCGTAATTCGATGACCGAGGATGGGACGACCTTGGATCTGGACTGGAGGCGACGGAGGTTGAACAGTTTCCCGTTTGTTCTGTAAATTAGCTCCACTCCAGCGGGGAGCTTACGGAGGGCGAGATGGAGCATTGCAGCAGGAAGATCGAGAAGAGCGTTGGTGCGATGACACAGCCTTGCTCGACCCCGGTCCGTACGTGAATTGGGTCTGTGGTGGAACCGTTGGTCAGGTTAGTGCTTCCAACACAATTGCTTTCGAGGTCTCTCCAGGCCGAGATTCAAGGCTGCAATGAGCAGGGAGTGGCTGGCCAGCAAGATGGCCCCTCCCGTTTAAGAACTGGACGGCACCAGTCTGTCTGGCTTCCATGGTAATTGGCATCGCCTGAGCTCCGGTAGCGTTCTGAGGTAGTGCCTCGCTCCCTGACGTCTGCTCCTTAAGAGAGGTGTGTAGCGCCTGATTTAGCGCTCAAATCACCTCCAGGGGCGATAGAGGCGAATTTTGCAGTCGGAGGCGATAATTAGCGCTGGGCGCTAAATTTTGCGCCCGGCCGATATTAGCGCCCCAAAATGGGCGACACCGAATTTTTCCCCCTATGACTCTATGAGTGTCAGCCTAGATTATCTGCTCAAGTCTCTGGAGTGGGACTTTGAACCCACAGCCTTCTGACTCAGAGGCGAGAGAGCCGCCCACTGAGCCACGGCAGCACCAGATCACAGTGCGTTCAGAAATGGGTTTGGGCTGAGGCTGCACCACCCGGTACAGTCGTGCAGTGGTTAGGATGCCGGACCAGCAACTCAACAGGTTGAGTTCAAACCCCACCATGAATTCAGTAATGTTGGTAATTTTTCAGTTGACACTGAGGGAAAGGAATGACTGTGCTGGGTCAAAGCCCGACTATTCCACCAACGCTCCCCTACCTGACCGACATGTGCTCGGGTCTTACTGCACTCTGAGGTGGCCAAGCAAGCCACTCAGTTGTCACGGTAACTAGGGATGGGTAATAAGTACTGCCCGTACTGAGAGCAACTAAAAAAAACATGTGTGTGTGCGCTGCATTCCTGCACTCGGTCAGGCCACTCGGGGGAAGCTGTAAACAGAAGCTCGGCTTCACCCGACAGGCAAAAAAAACTAAAGGAAATAGAGGGGCCTGTTATCGGAGCTTGCACTTTCCGCACGGTTCTCAGAGATGCATTGCTGGCAGGCAAGGTCCCCTGGTACCGGAGTGACCTTGGAAAAACTTCCGGAGCAAGTTATTCCGGAGAGGGAGAGGGGGAGGTGGGAGAGAGAGAGGGGGGAGAGGCGGCAGAGGAGGAGGGAGAGGGAGAGGGGGCAGAGGAGGAGGGGGAGGGGGGGAGGGGGAAGGAGGAGGGGGAGGGGGGGAAGGGGAGGAGGGGGGAGAGGGCGAGAGGGAGAGGGGGGAGGGGAGGAGGGGGGAGAGGGGGAGGGGAGGAGAGGGGAGGGGAGGAGAGGGGAGGGGAGGAGAGGGGAGGGGAGGAGAGGGGAGGGGGAGAGGGGATGGGGAGGAGAGGGGGAGGGGGAGAGGGGAGGGGAGAGGGGGAGGTGGGGGGAGGGGGAGGAAGGGGAGCAGGAGGGGAGAGGGGGATGGGGGGAAGAGGAGGGGGAGGGGAGAGGGGGATGGGAGAGGGGGAAGAGGGGGGATGGGAGAGGGGGAGGGGGAAGAGGGGGGAGGGGAGAGGGGGTGGAGGGGAGGGGGGGGTAAGGGAGAGGGGAGGGGGAAGGGGAGAGGGGGTGGAGGGGAGGGGGGTAAGGGAGAGGGGGAGGGGGGAGAGGGGAGGGGGGAGAGGGGAGGGGGAGAGGGGGAGGGGAGGGGGGAGAGGGGAGGGGAGGGGGAGAGGGGAGGGGATGGAGGGGAGGGGGGTAAGGGAGAGGGAGAGGGAGAGGAGCTTCAGGTTCTTTATGGGGGTGGGTCGTGCTGTTTTGTGTAAGTTGAGTCACTGTCCATGACGGAGATCTGGCTGTTTTTGAACACGTCTCTCTCTCACTTTTAGCCATGGAGCGGTACCGAGCCGGCGTTCTATGCGCTGACTTGCTGCTCGGAGAGGGTTTTTCCACCATCTTGTTGAGGGCAGGGAAGGGGAGCTGAGGCCAAGTTCACCAGGCCTCGATGAGCCTGAGAGTTGGGCAATGTTTAAAATCACTTTCTGAACTTCGTACCTTCTACAGGGACTCGAGTGACATCTTTTGAGGGAGAAAATATATTCGGGGCGTTGCAGTTCTCTACAGTGTCCCAGCAAAGGAGAGAGAGAAAAATCAGTCAGGGTCCCCACTGCGGACTGCTAACCACTGACCGCCTCTCGAAGTTCACTTGTGCGGATATCAGGTGAGAACTAAACTGGGCTGTTCTGTACATCCCTCCAGGCCCCCCTCCCCGCCTCCCTGAATAAACACCCGCTGCTAATGTTTAACAATAGTCGTTTGGGCGAGGTACTGGGAGAGCTGCCAATGCAAGTACCTCTCCGGGAGAATCTCCTCCTCTAATCTTTCCCATGACTGGGCCACAGTCTCGCCTCTGTGCCTCGCACTCAGGTGTGGAGCAGACCGTAACCGAGCTAAATGAAGCAACGAGCTCACCTTCTCAAGCACTGGGCTCCAAAAGCACTGGCTTAAGAACATAAGAACTAGGAGCAGGAGGAGGCCATATGGCCCCTCGAGCCTGCTCTGCCAGTCAATAAGATCATGGCTGATCTTCGATAAGAAAATAAGTAGTAGAATTCACGATGGCTTCTGCTTGTGTTGCTAACTCCTCTCAATTAAAGTAACTTAAACAACAACTTGTATTTCTACAGCGCCTTTAATGTAGTAAAACGTCCCAAGGTGCTTCACAGGAATGATTATCAAACAAAAATTTGACACCGAGCCACATAAGGATAAATTAGGGCAGGTGACCAAAAGCTTGGTCAAAGAGGGAGGTTTTAAGGAGCATTTTAAAGGAGGAGAGAGGTAGAGAGGCGGAGAGGTTTAGGGAGGGAATTCCAGAGCTCGGGGCCTCGGCAGCTGATGGCACGGTCTGTGCTGAGTTAGCTGGGGTGCTACAATTGGTCACAGCACCCCTTGGGTGAGGGAGGAGAGGTCTTTGACCATTATCTCACTACCTCTGCTGGAAGCAGGTTCGTGTGGTTGTAGGGCGAGAACATGACAGCAAGGAGCCACAGCTTCTAGAGACATGGGGAGAACGGATAGCCAGCAAGGGGCAGCTACAACCGTCAGCCAGAAGAGAACCGTTCTATCCTTTTTAGGTCCAAAGTGGATGACCTCACATCTGCCTTCATTTAAATCCATTTGCCACAGTTCTGCCCATTCGCTTAATCAATTAATATCTCTTTGTAATTTTATCCTTCATCTACACTGCTGTTAGGAGAGGCCGAGAGGTAATTGCAGCACCAGCCAGCAAAATGGTGTGCAGCCTCTTTACTGAGCGGTTGGGGCCAATTTCATTGGTAATCAGAGGCTTAGTCATCCTCGGGGCGGCCGTTCTTAGCACGAGCTTAAACTCCTTTAACAAGATGGCATCTTGCGCTAAAGGCGGGCGAACCCATCTTGGCCACCTCGGAGTCTCTTTAGCGCCTAAACTACCAGCGTTACGGCGGGGGAAAGAGCCCCGCGGGTGGCAGAAGTGGGAACGTCTTCCGTTCCTGACGTTAACATCGGACTTTAATCCACTTCCCCAATTGCGGCTGCGGAAAGTGACTGGTGATTTGCTGCACGGCATGTGTTGGCATTGCTCAGCCCCTCCCCCTCCCATCAGGTGAAACAACAGGACATTGTCTGAACACAAGAACATAAGAATTAGGAGCAGGAGTCGGCCATACGGCCCCTCGAGCCTGCTCCGCCATTCAATAAGATCATGGCTGATCTTCCACCTCAACTCCACTTTCCCGCCCGATCCCCATATCCCTCGATTCCCCTAGAGTCCAAAAATCTATCGATCTCAGCCTTGAATATACTCAAAGACTCAGCATTCACAGCCCTCTGGGGTAGAGGATTCCAAAGATTTACCACCCTCTGAGTGAAGAAATTCCTCCTCATCTCGGTCTTAAATGGCCGACCCCTTATCCTGAGACTGTGACCCCTAGTTCTAGACTCTCCAGTCAGGGGGAAACAACCTCTCAGCATCTACCCTGTCAATCCCCCTCAGAATCTTATATGTTTCAATGAGATCACCTCTCATTCTTCTAAACTCCAGAGAGTATAGGCCCAATCTACTCAATCTCTCCTCATAGGACAGCCCTCTCATCCCAGGAATCAATCTAGTGAACCTTCGTTGCACCGCCTCCAAGGCAAGTATATCCTTCCTTAGATAAGGAGAGCAAAACTGTGCACAGTACTCCAGGTGAGCAGCACTGCTGAGATTTTGTTAAACATGCGGCATGTGCGTGAAAACCCCAGTGCTTGTGTGTAAACAGGACCCCAGCGATAGCATCTCCTCCAGCATTGCAAACCTCGCACTGTGCGCTGACAGACAGGCATTATTGGTTACTCTAATCTCGGGAGGCGGGCTGCACCAGGAGCACTGTTGGACGCAAGGCAATGGCGTTTCTCAGGGAGAGTAGGAGCCAAACGCACCACGGGCGAGGCTGGCAAGATTCAGAGAGATCCTTTTCGTTAACTATAGCAGACAAATGAAAAGAGTACCACTCCGGGCTGACGGAGGGTATGAATAACGGGCTGATAGGGGCTAGTGTTAGTGAGACTCCGACTGTCACTGATCTTGACATTCATTTAGCCGCAGAGTGTTCCTCAGAACCCGTGCACTGCCCGGCACATCCCAATCAATTCAGCCAGAAAGCCGGCAAGATGCCCTCTGTCGCCCGTCGTGATTGTTTCCAGCTGGTTCCGACCTGATTGGCAGCGCTCAGAGAAAACCCATTAAAGAAATTCAGTTCTCTCTCCATTTTATTTTATTCCATTCTCCCTCCCCCAACCCCACCACCAACGTTCCCGTGAAGCTGCGCGGCGGTCTGGAAGTCCGTGCAGGCTGCTCACTGGCTTTCCAATGGGAATAACCGCGCATGCGCGAAGAATGGGCCACGCAGCCCGTTAAAGGGCCCGCGCACGGAAAAAAAATGACAGGGAAGATTTCCCGCCACCCTTGCACCATTGGTGCTGGCGTTCTCCACCCAGCCCGCAGAAAACGCAGGTGTGCAATTCAAGATAAACCCTCGCTCTGATTTGTTTGGCTTTGGTTCATAGATGTAATCTTGCTAAATATTACCAGACATCAACATATTGCGCTCAAATCGTTTTATCCCAGCAATTACGTGGCCTCGCGTCACTCACTTCCCGCAGGAGGGCTGGATTTTAACCCCCCTCCCCCCTGCTAACTCTCAGTGCCCAAAAAGACAGGTTTCAACCAGAATGACTGTTTTATCTGCGATGATAACGTCGATGTGTAGCGACACACCCGCACGCAGTTTTCCTTAACGATCCGCAGAACTCAGTGTGTGTGACTTGACTGATAGTGCAAGCGATCTTTTGCTGGTTGCCTTAAAAACTGCCTGTGCAGCTTTTCCACCAGTGCAGCACAGAGCCCGATCTTACTGTGTCGCTGAGTCATCGAACCATTAACCCTCTCTGCACCAGGCTAAAATTAGCCAGACACTTCCTGTAAGTGAATGTAGAGTCGGCATTCCCAGTAGCGACAAATTTCATCTTTTTAATACATGGATTGACCTGGGTATTCGGATGAAAGTGCTTGTGGCACCAACGAGTCGCACTTGAAGCACTTGCCTGATGGGCAGCCTGGTTCTCCCTCGCTCGCCCGGAAAGTCTTTGTTTGTGACACATTCATCAATTAGCTCTTTAAAATGTCACAAGCCTCTTTTACCTTAATTGTTTTTTTATTCCCTCCCCACCTCAAGGCATCAACACCTCACCAGCCATTGGTTCCACAGGCCTCAGAGCACCTTTGTACCTCGCCCAAATGTGAGCTGTGGCAGAGTGTGCTGGTCAGCTATCCGACTGTGGAAGGCATCACAACAGACTCGGATCTTCTCCTCACCGGATGTCCACTTTCCAGCAAGGCTGGCTAGCGGGGTGCTGAGACTGTGTGCAGCACCCGTACCGCTGCCCTGACTCCGATCAGTTCGTTCAGAACAGAGCAGGGATCGAGTCTGGGACGTTTTGAGCCTGTGTGGTGCGGCTACTCAGTGGGCCATTGGGGAGAGAACCCGGTGCCTGTGTTTTTCTGAAAACAGCTGAGAAGTGAACACAATCCACCTGCGTTACCTCGGTGCATCACTCCTGTGAGAGCAAATATCAGAGAGCTGAGAGCGCGGATCTGTGGACAAGGATACTTTACCAAACTAACTAATAAATAAAGCAACTCGGCTACATCCGGCCCTAATGCCATAGTGTTTCCTCCTACAACAACCTGCATTTATATAGCACCTTTAACATCCCAAGGCGTTTCACAGGAGTGTATTCATGAAGGAGATATTAGGACAGTTGACCAAAAGCTTGGTCAAAGAGGTAGGTTTTAAGGAGCGTCTTAAAGGAGGAGAGGTAGAGAGGCGGAAGATTTAGGGAGGGAATTCCAGAGCTTGGGGCCTCGGCAACAGAAGGCACGGCCGCCAAAGGTGGGGTGAAGGAAGTGGGTGATGCACAAGAGTCAGAATTAGAGGAGCGCAGATATCTCGGGGGGTTGTGGAGCTAAAGGAGATTACAGAGATAGGGAGGGGGTGTGGCCATGGAGGGATTTGAAAACAAGGATGAGAATTTTGAAATCGAGGCGTTGCTTAACCGGGAGCCAATGTAGGTCAGCGAGCACAGGGGTGATGGGTCAACGGGACTTGGTGCGAGTTAGGACACAGGCAGCCGAGTTTTGGATGACCTCAAGTTTACGTAGGGTAGAATGTGGAAGGCCAGCCAGGAGTGCGTTGGAATAGTGGAGTCTGGAGATAACAAAGGCATGGATGAGGGTTTCAGCAGCGGATGAGCAGAGGTGGGGCGGAGACAGGCGATGTTACGGAGGTGGAGGTAGGCGGTCTTAGTGATGGAGAGGATGGGGTGGGGAAGCTGAGCTCAGGGTCAGATAGGACGGCGAGGTAGCGGACAGTCTGGTTCAGCCTGAGACATGAATTCAGCCAACCCGATCCTTCTAGTCATGGTCACAAACTAAGACTTGAAAAGTGCACTTTTTAAAATGGAATATAAACTCATCCAGGTACCTTTTTGCTGGGCAAATCCTCCTCCTTCGCCTCCCCTTCCTCTTGGCTCAGTTTCCTTTTGACGGAGAGCCTTCGTCGTTTGGTGGGCGACGGGGGGCTCGAGCCCACAGAGCTGGCCGGCTCCTTCTCGTGGATCTTCATGTGCCTGCACAAAGACAATGACAGGGCAAGGTTCAGTCATCCGCAGTGTTCCCTCTAAGCTGCGGGCGTGCGCAGTAACCTGCGTGGTCCCGTACGGGCCGCTCAAAAGCTTTCCCATCGGAAATACCGCGAGTGCGCAGAAATTTAAAGGGACCGCGCGCTGAAATAGACGGGCCGCCGCGCAGGACAAGGCACAGCTTGGAGCGAGCGCTGGTCACCGTCCCACTTCTTGGGCAGAGGATTTCATTGGACGAGGCACAAGAGGCTGATGGTGCTGCAGATCACCTCACTAAGCGCACAGAGACTCCGGGTTGGGGGAGGGGCGGGCTACGGTCCGGCCGCTGGGGCAACATAGGGAACAATAAAGAGGAAGGGGGCGTACTGGAAACATTAACGGTGTGCGTTGCTCTTTCATTTCTTTCCTGCAGGCACGGACTCTTGCTGGGGTTCAGTTTCCCAGGAGCCGACGGCCATCTGATACACCCACCGAGTGGGCTGGACATTGACACTGGGCGGCTGTGCAAGGCGGGCGGTATTACATCGCTGACCGCCCGACAGTCAATGATACGACTTCAATAGACCTGGGTATCGAGTGGACATACGGCAGGCTGTACGTGCGATGCTGCCCGTTTGGTGAATTTGTGCCTGTTTGTGCCGGACGGTGTTGGGACATTTTCAACCACGGCTGAAATGAAAGCCAAGCCCAATCGCCCCCGATTTCAGAGGGAAGCGTTCCACTGCTCTTCAGGCTTGGCCTTGCTGTTTTAGACCGTTTTACCTCGCAATCCATTGAAGGATAATTTACCCAGCAGGGTCCAAATGTCACACCCGAGGCACGAAGGGACACGAGCTTAAATTTCACCTGGAATTCCTCTCGACTGCTTTAGCGGAGATGCAAAGCTAATTATTTTAGGCAGGTTGCCAACTCCACTAAAACAGCAGAGAGAGAGAGAGAGGAATTTGAGACAAGCACTATAAATTTTTCTGCATTAGTATGTCAGGGTGTCATTCTGAGACCCAGTGTTTCCACATTCCTGCATTAACTTGCTGCACGGGTGGAAATTAAAAAAGGGCAAAAAGAGTAAAGTTCTAGAGGTTGTAACACACGGAATCAACTACACAAGAGGGAAAATTAATGGGGATCGGGCGGGAAAGTGGAGTTGAGGTGGAAGATCAGCCATGATCTTATTGAATGGCGGAGCAGGCTCGAGGGGCCGTGTGGCCGACTCCTGCTCCTAATTCGTATGTTCTTATATTAACCTCCCAGGTACACAGCATGTGAGTCCACCTATCTGCCTTGGGCTCACCTGAAGGAACTGGCTCAAAAAGAAAAGACTGCACTGGGTGAAGTGCCGCCCCATCGCAAATCATGTCTACAACATCTAGCCGGGGAGATCACAAGGTCTGGGCACGTAATCCAAGGGCCATGTGCTGAGAAAGGTGCTCTGCTTATTGCAACCTCTACACTCTACGTCATATCAAAATAAATATACTGGTAAGACCTGTTTATTCCACTCGGAACAGCATTCTGCATGATTCATTTGAAGGCAATGCAGGTACAATGTCACTAAAGCAGCTTACAGTTCATCCCAGCGCACCTACAGTTCATCCCAGCGCACCTACAGTTCATCCCAGCGCACCTACAGTTCATCCCAGCGCACCTACAGTTCATCCCAGCGCACCTACAGTTCATCCCAGCGCACCTACAGTTCATCCCAGCGCACCTACAGTTCATCCCAGCGCACCTGCACCTTGCTATTTCACAAATGCAGCTAAAAATGAAAACATGAGCAGATCCGGGTCCGAGCACAAGTCTCTTCTTGTCGCTTTGGTATATTGTGCAGTTCTTGCAGGATGAAAAAACACGGGTAATTGGAACTGCAACGATTGCGCACAGTCGCGCACTCGATAGGTAACTTTCTGTGGATGAAAAAATACAAAAACATACAGCGAAAAATAGCGCCTTTCGTGACCTCGGGATTTCCCAAAGCCAATTGAACCCACAACCTTCTGACTCACGAGGCAAGAGTGCTGCCCACTGAGCCACGGCTGGTAAGGTTTACGAATGGAATTCCGCCCATTCACAAGTAAACAGGAATTATTTCAAGAAGCCAGCAAAAGGAGACAGAATGAGACAGAGATCTTTGTAGGAGCTGGTGATATTTGCCTTAATTACTGTGCAGTGTGACACACTGAAGTTATTATGCTCCATCCTTAGACCTATTAAAGTAGATTATGTACAAGTAAGGAACTTTAAAACATCACAGTTTATTGCTGATTTAAAAACCCAGTTTTATTCCTGTTATTTTAGTTGTTATTTTTAGGCTCAGGAGATTAAAAAACCCAAGGTAAAGTTGAAGAAAATCAGTAAAGAATTGTTCATATTTTGAACGTCACTAAAGCACAGTGTAATGGGGTATAAGTGTGCTCCAACGTAATATAAGTTTCCGTGATCACAAAATAGAGGCATAGAGTACACAAGCAAGGACGTTAGAGGTAAAATACTTTGATCGTATTTGTGAATGGACTGCGCGCGGCGCACGTTTAAAGTAGTACATCACCATCGGTATTGCGAAGCACAAATATTTTTAAAGTCTGACTAAAACCGCAATGGCTCATGTTAAAATGTAGTTTTGCAGTATGTGCCATGAACGGCATATTGCGATCAGTGCACGCGGTGTAGAAACTGTTAATAACAAGGCTGGAAGTCATGGACGAGGCTCCTCAGATATACTCCATTTTGTTTCATCATCACACAGCAGAGAAGCTCTTAATGGAAATACGTCTTAGAATCAGAGAATGATACAGCACAGGAGGATGCTCTTTGGTTGAACTATCCAATTAGTCCCACTCCCCTGCTCGTTCCCCGTAGCCCTGTAATTTTTTTACCCTGCAAGTATTTCTCCAATTCTCCTTTTGAAAGTTACTATTGAATCTGCTTCCACCGCCCTTTCAGGCAGCGCATTCCAGATCACAACTCGCTGCGTTAAAAAAAAGTTTCCTCATCTCTCCTCTGGTCTTAAATCTGTGTCCTCTGGTTACCGACCCTCCTGCCACTGGAAACGGTTTCTCCTTATTTACTCTATCAAAACCATTCATGATTTTGAACACCTCTATCAAATCTCCTCTTAACCTTCTCTGCTCTAAGGAAAACAACCCCAGCTTCTCCAGTCTCTCCACATAACTGAAGTCCCTCATCCCTGGGACCATTCCAGTAAATCTCCTCTGCACCCTCTCCAAGGCCTTGACATCCTTCCTAATGTGTGGTGCCCAGAATTGGACACCATACTCCAGCTGAGGCCTAACCAGTGATTTATAAAGGTTTGGCATAAGGTCCTTGCTTGTGTACTCTCTGCCTCTGTTATACAGTTTCATTTCTTTCTTGATCTATCTCCATTATAAACCAAACATTCTCTTACTTTGTCCCAAGTGTTGATTGGGGCTGTATTTCCAGCTGATGTTTGGGTGGCCATCAATAAGAATGCTGTATATTAAGCGTGAGAGGGGATTACATTTTCCCACAATGCCTCGTTGGATACCGCCTTCATTTTCCTTTCGGCATGACACAGCACTTAAAGAATCTCGAAAACTCTTCTAAATGTTTGAAGAATTTGCCTCAAGTTACCCTTCCAGAAGTTGCCGTTGAAAGTAGTGTACAAGATGCTCACGTATTGTGTTAGTATTCAGCTGTGGGAGCATCACAGTCAAGCCCGATACTGCCCTTGCCTCCTGTCCAAACACACAAAACTCTTTCCAGGATGGCTCAGTAATGGGGGTTGGAAGCCGTGACCCATCACCACAGCCTCCCATTGCTTGGGGAGAAGTGCTGCCATCTCTCCAAGGCCCCGGCTTCAATCAGCCAATGTAGCATAGACCAAAGTCTTTCGTAATCCCTATTACTCAGTACCACAAGGGCAGTGCCACCGAGTGTACTAATAGCTCCTGCATTTACGGAGGTCCTAGAAATATTAAGCAGAGCCTCAACTACTTCCTCACTCATTCTGGGGTTTATCCCCCAATCACAGCACTCTCTACTCTCTGCTTGTGATGCCTACACAAGTTACAGATTCCCAGGCAACGCTCCTGGATCTGGAGGGGCCCGTGGTCTTCAACTGTGAACATGGAAGAGATGTAAACATTTAACACAACTAGCGTTTCCTGGTTTCTCCTGACACTTTCCTAACTGATCCCTGAAGCTCATCCTCCAAAGGAGTTCTGACGTTCCTCTGGTCTTGGGAGGAGACACCACACAATCTGGGCAGGTGGGGGAAGTGTTCAATTTTAACAGGAGATTTCCCTGGTGCAGACTGGCAAGGTGTCACAGGAAAACCCCTCCTCCCTTTCTCTGGGTCTCTCTTGGCGCTGTTCACTCTCTGCCTTTCCCTTCACAAGAACATAAGAATTAGGAGCAGGAGTCGGCCATTCGGCCCCTCGAGCCTGCTCCGCCATTCAATAAGATCATGGCTGATCTTCAACCTCAACTCCACTTTCCCGCCCGATCCCCATATCCCTTGATTTCCCTCGAGTCCAAAAATCTATCGATCTCAGCCTTGAATATACTCAAAGACTCAGCCCTTTGGGGTAGACAATTCCAAAGATTCTCAACCCTCTGAGTGAAGAAATTCCTCCTCATCTCAGTCTTAAATGGCCGACCCCTTATCCTGAGACTATGCCCCCTAGTTCTAGACTCTCCAGCCAGGGGAAACAACCTCTCAGCATCTACCCTGTCAATCCCCCCTCAGAATCTTGTATGTTTCAATGAGATCACCTCTCATTCTTCTAAACTCCAGAAAGTATAGACCCAATCTACTCAATCTCTCCTCATAGGACAATCCCCGAATCCCAGGGATCAATCTTAGTGAAGTAGAAAGACTGTTACTTTACACTTTCTTACTTCTTAGAGAGAAAGAGAGGCCTAAAAGGCAGAAACAAAAAGGTACCTTTTACAACAACAACTTGCACTTAACAAAGAAAAACTTCCCGGGACGCAATACAAAAAACCCACAAACTAATGGGCGAGTCAGATGTCGTTCAGGAGCTGTGGAGAGGTGGAATTACTACATTAAACAGAGGGGCAAACTGGAGTTCAAGAGAGGCTTCATGTGTAGTCAACAAACAGTACCCAAATGTTTCGGGCCTGTGCCCCCCACGGTCTGGTGGAAAAGTGGAAAGAGTAACTTTACAGTTTGACACAAGGACTGGGAGTGCCTGTCGCTTCATTGCCCAAAGTGGCAAAATGACCCAGTTCCCAGAAACAAAAGCCTTTCTCAAAAAGTATTACATTTCGAAGAGAAATTCCTACAGAGATCAGTGAGAAGGCTTTTTATTCAAAGTCCCCGTGTTATGTTCAGGCGCTTGCTATATGAGTCACGCGTGCACAAGAGTTCCTCAATTCATCTGGAACCAGCGGGTAAGCCACACTGATGGATCCCCCAGTCCAGTGAATCACGAGGCTCTTTCACAATGCGGGAAACGTGCTCAGCAAGTGCTCATTCTCAGAGTTACTCGCACTCCCCATGGGTCTGGTGGAGAAGCAGAAAGAGTTACTTTACAGTTTGACACCAGGACTGGGAGCGCCTGCTGCTCATTGCCCAACGTGGCAAAATCGCCCAGTTCCCAGAAACAAAAGCCTTTCTCAAAAAATATTACATTTCAAAGAGAAATTCCTACAGAGATAAACTCCAAACTGAAGAAGTAGGAAAACAGAAATGGATGTCGCCAATGAGCTACTTCATATTGCACACAATCACCCTCCCTCCGAATCGCCCGCCTACTGATCAGAAGTCACCATCACTGCCACCAAATGAGAAAGAAACACTTCCACATCAAATGGAAACTACAGCCGGGGCGAGGTCTGAGAGTGCACGGCAGTATTGAGGCGCGGAGAATGCGCATCAAATGCTCCAGCTTTCCCTCATGGTTCATCAGAAGTCTTGCTATGCCCTCGTTCAACAACACAATCGCTAGATGTCTGGGCCCCGGGCTGGGGAACGGGGCGGAGCCTGGTTCCACCAGGGATTCCACTCTGATGAAAACGAAGACTGCAAATTTCCAGGGTGGGGGACGGGGAGGTGGAGGGACGCTCTTCAGCCTACATTATTGGTTGGGGGTGGGGCTGGAGGGTGTCTGGGGGAATTCCCACATTGCAACAACAACAACAACTTGCATTGATACAGCGCCTTTAATGCAGTCAAACGTCCCAAGGCGCTTCACAGGAGCGATTATCAGAGAAACATTTGACACCGAGCCACATAAGGAGATATTAGGACTGATGACCAAAAGCTTGGTCAAAGAGGTAGGTTTTAAGGAGAGAGAGGCGAAGAGGTTTAGGGAGGGAATTCCAAAGATTGGGGCCCAGGCAGCTGAAGGACGGATTTCTGCCCATTCCACCCTTTTAAAGGCTCAATGGGTCCTGTTGAATCCTTCAGAGGGAGCCCCAAATCATTACTCTGCAAAGGTAATAGATCCTGGAGTGATCGATTAGCTTTTTCAATAAAGTATCTCCACTGGTTCAACTGGGAGCTGAAGATTCAGAGAACTGACCTGAACACTAGGCCCCTCACAGGCCTCTTCTTCCACCCTCAGAGTAACATGGTGCTGCTCCGACTTTCCGGGGGCTATGGTGGCACGGGGGTCCCGACGCGGATGACCCCCCTCCCAGAACCTGGGACGGGGTGTGGACCTGTCCACTCCGCCACTCTTCCACCGAGGGAGCGGCCCTACGGGGATCGCGGGTCCCCCGATAGTTCTACAGACTGCAAATATTTCTGTTCGATCGCTAACACTTACCGAATTATTTAGGTTCAAACAGTTACTATGCCGCAGAGGTGAGGTTCCACTCAAGTGACAGGATAGAACTTTACTTTTCAGAACCAGTAATTCTGACGTCATAAAGCGGAACGCGCACCACAGAAAGTGTTCCAACTCCTCCTTTACTAAAAGGCCTCGGCTCCTCGCTGCATGAAGGTTCTAAAGGTCCTGTGCAGCCTCTGCGACCCCGCCCAGCCGCACAGTTACCAACTTGTCCACCTTTGGAGCAAGGCTGCTGGCATATTCTGGCCTCTTGTCCACTCCATTTTGTGCCAAAATGGCAAAAGAACAGGAAAAGCAGGCAAGGCAAAGAATCACGGTCCCCTTCAAAACGCGCCAAACAAAAATGCCAAATATCTAAACTTCCTGTCCCCTACCCAAAAAATAAATTTTTCACCCAAAGACCAATGCAAGGAAAAGGAGTTTAACTTATTCAGCGGCCGATTTTAACCCGACTCGCTCAGCAGAAACCTGGCGGGCGGGCAGTTAAAATCGCCCCGGCTCTCACCTGTCCGAAAGCTGCCATGATCGCAACATCTGCAATTTTAACCTGCTCTCCCGAGCGGGCAGCAAGGACAGGCGCCCGGAGACAAGGGGTCCTTCTTTACATAAGCACATTGTGGCCCGATGACATCATTGAGACCCGACTGTAATTTTAACTCGGGCCTGAGCGGGGAATCCAGCTGGGGCAGTCTCTGGAGCTGCCCTGGGACACACCCGTAATATCCACCCATCCCGCCCTCCCCCTAATCTTTATCATCAGAGCAGCTCCCGGGTGCAAGTTCGAAAATGGGGGTCTCCATGGCCATGGCCATGGGCTTGTAGACAAGGCTGTTTTAAAAAAAAATCATCATCTTATTTGAAGTCGTTTGTCAGCTTTTCCCAGATTTGTAGGTTGACATGACAACAACAACCTATGCTAATGTAACACCTTGAGCGTAGAAAAATGTCCCCAGGCACTCGCTTTACAGAGACAACAACAACAACAACTTGTATTTATATAGCGCCTTTAACGTAGTAAAATGTCCCCAGGCACTCGCTTTACAGAGACAACAACAACAACAACTTGTATTTATATAGCGCCTTTAACGTAGTAAAATGTCCCCAGGCACTCGCTTTACAGAGACAACAACAACAACAACTTGTATTTATATAGCGCCTTTAACGTAGTAAAATGTCCCAAGGCGCTGCACAGGAGTATTTTAAGACAAAAAATTTGACACCAATCCACATAAGGATAAATTAGGGCAGGTGACCAAAAGCTTGGTCAAAGAGGTAGGTTTTAAGGAGCGTCTTAAAGGAGGAAAGAGAGGTAGTGAGGCAGAGAGGTTTAGGGAGGGAATTCCAGAGCTTAGGGCCCCTGCAACAGAAGGCACGGCCACCAATGGTTGAGTGATTATAATCAGGGATCCTCAAGAGGGCAGAATTAGAGGAGAGCAGATATCTCGGGGGTGTTGTGGGGCTGAAGGAGATTACAGAGATAGGAAGAGGTGAGGCCATGGAGGGATTTGAAAACAAGGATGAGAATTTTGAAATTGAGGTGCTACTTAACCGGGAGCCAATCTGGGTCTGCGAGCACAGGGGGGATGGGATGGGCGGAGGGGGATGGGATGGGCGGAGGGGGATGGGATGGGCGGATGGGATGGGCGGAGGGGGATGGGGATGGGCGGAGGGGGATGGGATGGGCGGATGGGATGGGCGGAGGGGGATGGGATGGGCGGATGGGATGGGCGGAGGGGGATAGGCGGAGGGGGGATGGGATGGGCGGAGGGGGATGGGCGGAGGGGGATGGGCGGAGGGGGGATGGGATGGGCGGAGGGGGGATGGGATGGGCGGAGGGGGATGGGGATGGGCGGAGGGGGATGGGATGGCCGGAGGGGGAGGGGATGGGCGGAGGGGGATGGGATGGGCGGAGGGGGGATGGGATGGGCGGAGGGGGGATGGGATGGGCGGAGGGGGGATGGGATGGGCGGAGGGGGATGGGATGGGCGGAGGGGGATGGGCGGAGGGGGGATGGGATGGGCGGAGGGGGATGGGATGGGCGGAGGGGGGATGGGATGGGCGGAGGGGGATGGGCGGAGGGGGGATGGGCTGGGCGGAGGGGGGATGGGATGGGCGGAGGGGGGATGGGATGGGCGGAGGGGGATGGGATGGCCGGAGGGATGGGCGGAGGGGGGATGGGATGGGCGGAGGGGGGATGGGGATGGGCGGAGGGATGGGCGGAGGGGGGATGGGGATGGGCGGAGGGAGATGGGATGGCCGGAGGGGGATGGGAGGAGGGGGATGGGATGGGCGGAGGGGGATGGGAGGAGGGGGATGGGCGGAGGGGGGATGGGATGGGCGGAGGGGGGATGGGATGGGCGGAGGGGGATGGGATGGGCGGAGGGGGATGGGAGGAGGGGGGATGGGTGGAGGGGGATGGGCGGAGGGGGATGGGAGGAGGGGGGATGGGATGGGCGGAGGGGGGATGGGATGGGCGGAGGGGGGATGGGATGGCCGGAGGGGGATGGGGATGGGCGGAGGGGGATGGGCGGAGGGGGGAAGAAAGAGCTTCTTTGTACTGGCTCCTCCTCCCGGCTTTCCTTCTCCTTTAAAATAAAGACAGAATTCTCCATATCGCAAACTGTCTCCTAACCACATGCCCTTTGCTATTTCACATGTGGTCTCATCATTTTTAATTTGGGTGAATATAAAAGACATATTATAAAGACACATGGAGCCCCTGCGGGGATGGGGAAATCAGCCAGGGTTTCTGCTCCGATCTCTATCTGATGAAAATGATGTGTTTGAGAGAGAGATTGAGAGAGGGAGGCATCAGGTGAGAACAACGTCGGGCTTCCCCTCCAATGATCAAATAGTCTGTCTCATTCACTGTCTAGACTCACGCATTAATAGTGGCTGGCCACTTAGGTGAGGTCCTGGAATGCCTGTGGTACTGAACCCCAACATAAGTCAGCGCTATCAAGATACAGGAGGGAGAATTTTATTTGAAAATTGGAAAAAGGCAATCTATATCTCGAGGGGAAGCGGAGTCTAATAACACACAGGCAGAAAGGTTACAAGTGACACAGAATCAGCAGCACGGGCGGGATAAGAAGTTAGATCCTCCTGGTATTTTCCACCCCAGCCCCTCTTGGTAAAATCAAGTGTCTTAACAGCCAGAACGATTTGATATTCAAAAAAGTTTGGCCTTTTAAAAACAGGTTGCTGACGACCAGCAGGAGAGTGCAGAGAGTGAGCAGGACAGTGTGAACCCCACACTGCTGCAGCACAATCGCAACGTGGCTCCCTGTTGCCTGAATCCAGGGTGGTGCCTGCAGGTCAGGACATGTTCTCACTGAGACACCGCATTCCAAGCCCGACCGTGATCCTGCTGTTTGTGTTCTGCAGACGCACACCATCCCCTTTACTGGTTGGGCCCAGACCGCTTTTAAATGCAGGCGTAGGCACGTGCATACACACAAATGTCCCAGCCATTTTAACCCCTTCCCTTTCCAGCTATATTTATTGAAATGCTTCTGTCGTTAACTCGAATTGCAGATGCTATATCGCCAATATTTTTAAAGAAGTGAATTCTTTTGATTGAGTCTTTGCTGAAACACATCTAGCAGTGTTTACTAGAGCTTCATCCCCTTACGCCCCCATCTCAATGAATTTCGAGCTCGGCACGATGCTGAGCTCTTTTTCCGCCGCCTCCGTCTCCGTGCCCACTTCTCTGGCCAGGAGTCTTCCCCCCGCACGGCTGACCCTTTCTCCCGCTTTCAGAATTCTCGTTCCACCTGGACCCCTCCCTCTGGCCTCTTACCCTCTCTTGATCTTTTCATTGCTAACTGCCGCCGTGACATTGGCCAGCTCAATTTCTCTGCTCCCCTCACTCACTCCAACCTACCTCCCTCTGAACTTGCAGCACTCCATTCTCTCCGATCCAACCCTGACATTGTCATTAAACCTGCTGACAAGGGTGGCGCTGTTGTTGTTTGGCGAACCGACCTCTACCTAGCGGAAGTTGAATGCCAACTCTCTGACACCTCCTCCTACCTCCACCTGGACCATGACCCCACTACCGAACATCAAGCCACCGTTTCCAAGACTGTCACTGACCTCATCTCCTCTGGAGATCTTCCCCCCACGGCCGCCAACCTCATAGTTCCCCAACCCCGCACAGCCCGCTTCTACCTCCTTCCCAAGATCCACAAACAGGACTGCCCCGGTAGACCCATCGTTTCAGCCTGTTCTTGCCCCACGGAACTTATCTCTTCCTATCTCGACTCTATTTTTTCTCCCCTTGTCCAGTCTCTTCCCACCTACATCCGCGACTCTTCCGATGCCCTCCGCCATTTTAACAGTTTCCAGTTTCCCGGCCCCAACCGTCTCCTCTTCACTATGGACGTACAATCCCTCTACACCTCCATTCCCCACCAGGATGGCCTGAGGGCGCTCCGCTTCTTCCTTGAACAGAGGCCCAACCAGTCCCCATCCACCACCACCCTCCTCCGCCTGGCTGAACTTGTTCTCACATTGAACAACTTCTCCTTTGACTCTACCCATTTCCTCCAAATTAAAGGTGTTGCTATGGGTACCCGCATGGGTCCTAGCTATGCCTGCCTTTTCGTGGGATATGTGGAACACTCTTTGTTCCAGTCCTACTCGGGTCCCCTCCCTCACCTCTTTTTCCGGTACATTGATGACTGTATCGGTGCCATCTCCTGCTCTCGCCCTGAACTAGAACATTTCATTCACTATGCTTCCAATTTCCACCCTTCCCTCACCTTCACATGGTCCATCTCCGACTCTTCCCTTCCCTTCCTCGACTTCTCCATCTCCATCTCTGGGGATAGGTTATTGACTAACATTCACTACAAGCCCACCGACTCCCACAGCTACCTGGACTACACTTCCTCCCACCCCGCCTCCTGTAAGGACTCTATTCCATTCTCCCAGTTTCTCCGTCTCCGCCGCATCTGCTCTGATGATGCCACCTTCCATACCAGTGCTTCCAACATTTCTTCCTTTTTCCTCAACCGAGGATTCCCCTCTACCGTGGTCGACACGGCCCTCGACCGTGTCCATTCTATCTCCCGCACATCTGCCCTCACCCCTGCCCCTCCCTCCCGGAACCACGATAGGGTTCCCCTTGTCCTCACCTTTCACCCCACCAGCCTCCACATTCAACGGATCATCCTCCGCCATTTCCGCCACCTCCAGCGTGATCCCACCACCAAACACATCTTCCCCTCACCTCCCCTTTCAGCATTCCGTAGGGACCGCTCCCTCCGCGACACCCTAGTCCACTCCTCTACCACCCCCAGCACCCCTTCCCCTTCGCCCGGCACCTTCCCGTGCACGCGCAGGAGATGCAACACATGCCCTTATACCTCCCCTCTTCCCACTGTCCAGGGCCCCAAACATCCCTTCCAGGTGAAACAGCGATTTACTTGTACTTCCTGCAATTTAGTATACTGTATTCGCTGCTCACGATGTGGACTCCTCTACATTGGGGAGACCAAACGCAGATTGGGTGACCGCTTTGCGGAACACCTCCGTTCAGTCCGTAAGGGGGACCCCGAGCTCCCGGTGGCCTGTCACTTTAATTCACCGCTCCACTCCCACTCTGACCTCACCATCCTCGGCCTATTACACTGTTCCACGGAAGCTCAGCGTAAGCTCGAGGAACAGCACCTCATCTTTCGTTTAGGCACGCTACAGCCCTCTGGACTCAATATCGAGTTCAACAATTTTAGATCATAACCTCAGCTCCAATCACATTTATATTTTATTTTATCCACCCTTTTATTTGTCCCCCCCCACCTTTTTTTTTCCTCCTAGAAGCTGGCAGCTGTCCTTCATTCTGCCAGTGGATTTCACACTTCTTTCAGCCTTAATCTGTCACATTAACACCACCTCTAGCCTTGCATATCTCTTAATGTGTCTCAATGTCTCTTCATCTCCCCCTTTGTTCTTTTATCCCCTCCCCCTTTTCCCAGCTTTACCCTGGCCTTAAATCTAATTGATTTCCGGCTCTTCCCAGTTCTGACGAAAGGTCATCGACCTGAAACGTTAACTCTCTTTCTCTCTCCACGGATGCTGCCTGGCCTGCTGAGTTTTTCCAGCGTTTTCTGTTGTTATTTCGGATTTCCAGCATCCGCAGTATTTTGCTATCATAGCGGTGTTTACGTTGCTTGCAGAATGCGGACACAGGGAAGGCCAGCGGCAGCGAGGCCACAGCTTGTGCGCTGTGCTGGAGCCGTGCTGTTCACAGCAGTAGGTAAAACACATCCAGTACGACATGGGTTTACTCGTCCCTTCATCTCAGACACAAACTAAATACACGACTGGCAGCGTTCAGGTTAAAGCTCGGGAGAAATTCCTCGCCCAGGACTCTGCTGGAGGCACTCAGCCACCACCTCAGTCAGAACATTAGAACAGAAGAATTAGGAGCAGGAGTCGGCCATTCGGCCCCTCGAGCCTGCTCCGCCATTCAATAAGATCATGGCTGATCATCCACCTCAACTCCACTTTCCCGCCCGATCCCATATCCCTTGATTCCCCTAGAGTCCAAAAGTCTATCGATCTCAGCCTTGAATATACTCAACGATTCAGCATCCACAGTCCTCTGGGGCAGAGAATTCCAAAGATTCACCACCCTCTAAGTGAAGAAATTCCTCCTCATCTCAGTCCTAAATGGCCGACCCCTTATCCTGAGACTATGACCGCTGGTTCTAGACTCTCCAGCCAGGGGGAAACAGCTTCTCAGCATCTACCCTGTCGATCCCCTTCACAATCAGTATAAGCAGTGGGGCAATTCTAAGGAGATTTTATGTTAGGAGAGTTAGTTCGTCCTCCCACCAGTTTTTGCAAAGATAAAAAGGACCCGATGTTCTGAAGGTGACTTAAGACCCACTCTGTGGGTTGTCGCGAGCTACTGTGGGTTCCGTCAAGTGGAGCCGTGGGAGTTCTGAGTCTCTTGCCTTGCAATGGTTCTTCCTAAGGAGTGGTGCCGCCGGTGAAATAAACAGGAGGCGTGCAGGGAGAAGCACTCTGTGTGCTTGGCCCTGGGATCCCTCCGTGAATATAGCAATGCCCCCAAGATTCTCGAGAACTTCAGTACCTTGCCCAAGCATTGACTGATTGCAGGTAACTGCTACTCGAGACGTGGCCCAGATAAGGAGCAATGATACAAGTAGTGAGGGTGCCCAAAAAACTCAACTCTGCTGGGATTTAATCCAACGCAGCAGCTTTCTGGTTGTTTTAACATCTCTATCGCAAAGGAAAATAGAGTGGGGAGACCCAACGCAGACTGGGGAGACCCAATGCAGACTGGGGAGACCCAACGCAGACTGGGGAGACCCAACGCAGACTGGGGAGACCCAACGCAGACTGGGGAGACCCAACGCAGACTGGGGAGACCCAACGCAGACTGGGGAGACCCAACGCAGACTGGGGAGACCCAACGCAGACTGGGGAGACCCAACGCAGACTGGGGAGACCCAACGCAGACTGGGGAGACCCAACGCAGACTGGGGAGACCCAACGCAGACTGGGGAGACCCAATGCAGATTGGGTGACCACTTTGCGGAACACTTTTCAGTCCTCAAGTGTGACCCCGAGCTTCCAGTCGCCTGTCACTTTAATTCTCCGCCCCACTCCCACTCTGACCTCTTACTCTTACACTGTTCCAATGAAGCTCAACATAAGCTCGAGGAACAGGACCTCATCTTTCGATTAGGCACTTTATAACCTTCTGGACTCAACATCGAGTTCAACAATTTCAGACCATAACCTCTGCCCCCATTTTTTCACATGGCAGCTGTTGATGATTCTGCCAGTTCCTATTTACACCTCCTCTAGACTCATCTTTTGTTTCTTTACTTGTCTCATTACCATCTCCTTTTGCCTCGCACCATCCCTTTTGTCTTTTAATCTCTCCTGCCTTCCACCCTATCACAGACCTTCCCTTTTGTTCTTTCCTCCCCTCCCCCCTCTCTCAGCCCCTGCACTTGCTTAAAATCTGTTACATCGCCAACTTTTTCCAGTTCTGACGAAGGGTCATCGACCTGAAATGTTAACTCTGTTTCTCTCTCCACAAATGCTGCCTGACCTGCTGAGTATTTCCACCCTTTTCTGTTTCTACTTTATATTCCAATGGAATTAGCGATTTTCCTACTGGTCTTCTCGTGCAATCAGCCAATCGGTTTCCTGTGCCATCACCGCCTCACTTTCTCGCTGTTCGAATGCAGGAGCCTGTGGAGATTGGACCAGGCAGTGACCCCACCAACAAAGTTTGTTAACAACTGAGAGTATTGGGCCTGTGGTTCAATTGCATTGGACGGGTTTCATAACAGCCAGTGTCTCATTTACAAAACACTTTAAATCTGGGCGGAGGAGAGAGAAGCAGCTCGCTTCACCCTGCGAAAGGATGAGAAGGTATGTTGGAGGAGTTCTTACACAATAGGCCCAGACATGAACCTTGCTCCAAATAATAAACCACAGGCTCAGAGATGGGCCTAGATTTGAGGAGATGCAGACAGCAAACACCTCAACTACCTGATTCTGGACACTTAGAAAGATGGAGCTCTTACACCTTCTGAATGTTTTGTAATTAAGGTCAATTTTCCTTAAAAAAAAAATTGGGGGGGCCTACTCAAATCTTAATTTGGCAGAGTCAGACAAATAAATGCTCTTCCTCGTCCAGCTCACGTTCAACTCTGCCCATTTAAAATTATATAAACAGGAAAGCAGCAGCTCGAGTGCGACCTGCCGTTTTGTTCTCTCTCAAGACTCCTGCGCACACCAACTGGCCGACAATCTCCTGAAGCCAAACTCTGCCATCCTCCAGTGGGTTAGACATCGGAAATCTTTCAACCTCGCCAAGCCCAAAGACTCACGTTGGGGCAGTAGTGATGCAACGTGATAACATTTTGACAGAAATTACCAAATTCCAGGAACCGACTCTTCCTAAAATCAGTAGTTTGCAAAGCCTTGTGTGGAGAATTTCCACAACCAGCGACGCACTTCTTGGGACCCCATACAAAATCTGACAGACTTCTGAGAACCTGTGTTAACTTCTGATAATTGGGTTATCCAAAAGAAAACGGTTTTATCATTAAACTATAGAATATTACAGCAGAGAAATAGGCTTTTTGGCCTATTCAATCTCCACCAGTGTTTTATTCTGAATGAGATTCCCAGTCTAAACCCAGCCCTGCTCACTCCCTTTAATATTCCCACCTTTCAATCAACTCTCTAATTCCCTTCTTAAAGTATTGACAGACTCTGCTTCAACAAGTTTGTTGCAAAGATCTCGTTTTATGAAGAGGGGTGTCTCACTCACCATCTTTCAGGCATCATCCGTGACTCAGTGGGTAGTGGGTAGCACTCTCGCCTCGGAGTCAGAAGGTTGTGGGTTCCAGTCCCACTCCAGAGACTTAAGCACAAAATTCTAGGCTGACACTCCAGTGCAGTGCTGAGGGAGTGCTGCACTGTTGGAGGGGCAGTACTGAGGGAGTCCTGCACTGTCGGAGGGGCAGTACTGAAGGAGCGCTGCACTGTCGGAGGGGCGGTACTGAGGGAGTGCTGCACTGTCGGAGGGGCGGTACTGAGGGAGCGCTGCACTGTTGGAGGGGCAGTACTGAGGGAGCGCTGCACTGTTGGAGGGGCAGTACTGAAGGAGCGCTGCACTGTCGGAGGGGCAGTACTGAGGGAGCGCTGCACTGTCAGAGGGGCAGTACTGAGGGAGCGCTGCACTGTCGGAGGGGCAGTACTGAGGGAGCGCCGCACTGTCGGAGGGGCAGTACTGAGGGAGCGCCGCACTGTCGGAGGGGCAGTACTGAGGGAGCGCCGCACTGTCGGAGGGGCAGTACTGAGGGAGCGCCGCACGGTCGGAGGGGAAGTACTGAGGGAGCGCAGCACTGTCGGAGGGGCAGTACTGAGGGAGCGCTGCACTGTCGGAGGGGCAGTACTGAGGGAGCGCCGCACTGTCAGAGGGGCAGTACTGAGGGAGTGCTGCACTGTCAGAGGGGCAGTACTGAGGGAGTGCTGCACTGTCGGAGGGGCCGTCTTTAGGATGAGACGTTAAACCGAGGCCCCGTCTGCTCTCTCAGGTGGATGTAAAAGATCCCATGGCACTATTTCGAAGAATAGCAGGGGAGTTATCCCCGGTGTCCTGGGGCCAATATTTATCCCTCAATCAACATCACTAAAACAGATGATCTGGTCATTATCACATTGCTGTTTGTGGGAGCTTGCTGTACACAAATTGGCCACCGCGTTTCCTACATTACAACAGTGACTACACTTCAAAAAGTTCTTCATTGGCTGTAAAGCGCTTTGGGACGTCCTGAGGTTGTAAAAGGCGCTATAGAAATGCAAGTCTTGCTTTACAGCATAGTTTTTGATAATTATAGTCAGAGCCACCATGGTTTATTTCCGAGCTTTCTTTAGGATATAAACAAACCATCAGATCCCCATGATTTGTTTGAGTAACCACTTTCTCTTTCAATAATGCCTCCGTTAACTGATCGACACCATCTTGGGTGGTTGTACAATCCCAATCCCCACCTCCTTTGTGAAAATGAGGCAAGTACTTATTTGGTGTATCTGCCATTCTCTCACTCTCCTCGGGCTTGCTTCCGTCATCTCTGAACGGGCCGCAGAGCTCCGGAAACCACGGTGCCAAACTAACCGCCCGTTGGACCCTTCGCAAGGCCGGCCCAGACGCTCGGCTGTTTCAGGCTGGAGCCTCATTGCAGTATTCCAATGGGGAGCCTACGATGAATGTAAGGCCCGGATGCAATTTTAAGACACCAGTGCGCAGAGTGCATGCCACGCGAGCTCCGCCACTGGTACTAGGTGTAGAGCGGCCTAACCAGCGGCCCTGCATGAAATTGGAAAGTATTGCTCATTGAAAGAGCAGGCTCAGACTCGATGGGCCTGAATGGCCTCCTTCTGTGCTGTACTATTCTATGGTTCTATGTTGCTCAGAAAAATGGCCACGTTTAAGACTTTAGGGGATAAAATTGGGTTCATTTGTGCCTCCCGTTAGAGCAAATGGCGATTCTTTCACAATAGTTGATCAATTGCCGAGCAGATTCCACGACCAGCTGAGACGCACCTCTCGTTTTCAGCATTGCTCTCCAGGGCGGCCACGGTTAAACACACTGCGGGGTATTTGTGACTCACCTTTCTATTAACGCCCGGCTGATCCGCCATTGCCCCCTTTACACCATCACCCAAACGCGCAATTACCCCCACTCACTCCCGCCTTTCCCCCGCCACTCACTCCCTCTGGGGATTGACCTCTGGCTGGATGCTCCTCGTGAGATTTCAGACACTATGGATACATCTTTGGACGTCGCTTCTTCGCTCCCCTCCTCTGTCTGTCTCTCTCCCTGATTATTTGAAAATTTTTGCCAAATTCTTGTGGGGTTGCCGCCAGTCCTTTTGGTGCATATTATTTGCAAAAATATCACAGAGAGGTGTGGCCTGCTCGATTGAAGGATTTACCCTCGACTCTGGTTTGCAGATTTTCAGGTGGATCCAGTTCGCAGAGCAGCCTGCTCCAAAAATAATTCTACTGCCTCCTCATCGGGTGCTACACCTGCCACAGAGTGATCCGCCACCCCTGGGCCGTCGCCCCGGGTCATTGTAACCCAGCTCCTAGTACAAGAGAGGCACCGGCCGGCACTGGCCTGCGAGCAGGTTACCCTCCTGCCTTTAGGGCGGATAGTGGCCGAAAGGAGACGCACAAATCATCCAGTCCAAAATTTTTGTACGAGAAGAACGCGAGTCGAGGGTTAAATAAGAACAATGCTTTGCTCCAGCCCGGCGGCTTCTGTGGTTCAAAATGAGCCTTTGATCAGTGATTAAAAAGTAGGTTGTTGTCCCAAATCTTTGCAGGAAAGCAATTATACAGAACCCTGGTGAGACCACACCTGGAGTATTGTGCACAGTTTTGGTCTCCTTATCTAAGGAAGGATATACTTGCCATAGAGGGAGTGCAACGAAGGTTCACCAGACTGGTTCCTGGGATGGGGGGATTGCCCTATGAGGAGAGATTGAGTAGACTAGGCCTATATTCTCCAGAGTTTAGAAGAATGAGAGGTGATCTCATTGAAACATACAAAATTCTTACAGGGCTTGACAGGGTAGATGCAGGGAGGATGTTTCCCCTGGCTGGGGAGTCTAGAACCAGGGGTCACAGTCTCAGAATAAGAGGTCGGCCATTTAGGACTGAGATGAGGAGAAATTTCTTCACTCAGAGGGTGGTGAATCTTTGGAATTCTCTGCCCCAGAGGGTTGTGGAGGCTCAGTCGTTGAGTATATTCAACAACAACTTGTATTTATGCAGCGCCTTTAACATAGTAAAATGTCCCAAGGCGCTGCACAGGAATGTTATAAGACAAAAAAATTTGACACCAAGCCACCTAAGGAGAAATTAGGGCAGAAGAGGTCGGTTTTAAGGAGCATCTTAAAGGAGGAAAGAGAGGTAGCGAGGCGGAGAGGTTTAGGCAGGGAATTCCAGAGCTTAGGTCCTAGGCAACAGAAGGCACGGCCACCAATGTCAGGGATGCTCAGGAGACCAGAATTAGAGAAACGCAGAATCTCAGGGGGTTGTGGGGCTGAAGGAGATTACAGAGATAGGGAGGGGCGAGGCCATGGAGGGATTTGAAAACAAGGATGAGAATTTTGAAATCGAGGCGTTGCTTAACTGGGAGCCAATGTAGGTCAGCGAGCACAGGGGTGATGGGTGAACAGGACCTGGTGCGAGTTAGGACACAGGCAGCCGAGTTTTGGATGACCTCAAGTTTACGTAGGGTAGAACATGGGAGGCCAGCCAGGAGTGCGTTGGAATAGTCAAGTCTAGAGGTAACAAAAGCATGGATGAGGGTTTCAGCAGCGGATGAGCTGAGGCAAGGGCGAAGACGGGCGATGTTATGGAGGTGGAAATAGGCGGTCTTTGTTATGCTGCGGATATGTGGTCGGAAGCTCATTTCAGGGTCAAATATGACACCAAGGTTGCAAACAGTGTGGTTCAACCTCAGACAGATGTTCAGGGAGAGGGATGGAGTCAGTGGTAGGGAACGGAGTTTGTGGCGGGGACCGAAAACAATGGCTTCGGTCTTCCCAATATTTAATTGGAGAAAATTTCTGCTCAACCAGAACTCTGTCGGATAAGCAGTCTGACAATTTAGAGAACGTGGAAGGGTCGAGAGAAGTGGTGGTGAGGTAGAGCTGGGTGTCGTCAGCGTACATGTGTAAACTGACGCTGTGCTTTCAGATGATGTCGCCAACGGGCAACATGTAGATGAGAAATAGGAGGGGGCCAAGGATAGATCCTTGGGGGACACCAGAGGTAACAATGCGGGAGCGGGAAGAGAACCGTTGCAGGTGATTCTCTGGCTATGATTAGATAGATAAGAATGGAAGCAGGTGAGTGCAGTCCCACCCAGCTGGACGACGGTGGAGAGGCGTTGGAGAAGGATGGAGTGGTTAACTTTGTCAAAGGCTGCAGACAAGTCAAAAAGGACGAGGAGGGATAGTTTACCTTGTCACAGTAACAAAGGATATCATTTATGACTTTGATGAGATATTCAAGACAGAGATCGCTAGATTTTTGGATATTAAGGGAATCAAGGGATATGGGGATAGTGCAGGAAAGTGGTGATGAGGTAGAAGATCAGCCATGATCTTATTGAATGGCGGAGCAGGCTCGAAGGGCCAAATGGCCGACTCCTGCTCCTATTTCTTATGTTCTAGTACGCTGCACAATTTGACATTTGAAAACAAAAGTATATCTCATGACATTTGGTGGCAATTTACTATTAAAAAAATGTGAAAGCTGATTAATACTCGGGAATGGTAGGGAAGTGGAGGCAAACATTTTGGAAGTAGTCAGATTCTGTGATGGGGAGATGTTCCAATGGAGGATGAACTAGACGGGCCAAATGGCTCCTTCATTTGTAATTGGCTTTTGTGGCATCACTCGCGATTTTCAGCACTGTGTAGTTCAGTAAACAGCATCACGTGAGCTTCCTCTGACTAAACAACTGGGCAAATTAGACTCGAATGCGAGCCACTGTTGCCATTTGTGGACAATTGCATTAAGATTCATTGAGATCCCACATCAAAGAGGTTCAGAGTAATCGTTCTGTCCCCTTGCTGCAGCTCTCCAGCTCTTGCTGGGTTTCTGACAGCTTCGTTCTGATGAAAGGACTTCACAAGCGAGCAGATGTATTTCGCTTTTGCACCTGAAGGACCAGCTCAAGACACAAATAGGACACCGAATGCAGCTGAAGTGTTTGCGTTTCACTGCGCACGTCCTCAGGAATCTAAAACTCTCGACAATGCATCTGCTGGAGAGGGATTGTGTGCAGTGAACTGTGACAAACTTTCCCTGCTGTACGTATATGAATGCAGACGTTGCCTTGTGCTTGGTGTCCTATGCTCGTGTGTGTGCCTTTTAAATAATAAATAACTACTGTAGTTGGTGTTGGCCTGTAGACGCTCCGCTCTGCCTGATGATATTCCATCGGCTCAGGTAGCTGAGAAACATAGGGTGAGACCACGTAACGTCTAAGAGACAGTTTTAGTCTGTAACATGGCTGATCTGCATGGTGGTTTACTGTAACTGTTAGCCCTGGGTTCATGCATGCA